>WWET01007714.1:14389-35577 GCA_011038615.1 Limnodynastes dumerilii | reverse complement strand
ATATATATATATATATATATATATATATATATATATATATATATATATATATATTAGATCATTGATTTCCTGTAAAAAATAGTATCCCAATAATCACGGTGATGGCTGGCAATTTATAATAGCAGCCAAAATTGATCCTTAATAAATTTACTTCTAGGACAGATATGATGGAGTGGGGCTTTAATATATTATATACAGATCAACCATTGTTCACTTTGGCAGAAAAGTCACACATTTTACCATATGGGGATTATACTGAAAAACACTTGTCAAGCCTACCAGAGCCTCTAGGGTGGGGATGATGTGAAAAGTCAACTATGGGCAAGTGGTGCATTTTAAATCACTCTTCAGTTATTTTAATCAGATTTTACACCAAACTGCACTGGTATAAAAACAGTTATGTGCAAACTGCAGGAAAACATACAAAAAACACAATATATTTGTTGAGTACTGCAATCGGAACTGCAAGTTTAACACCTTTAAAATATGTAATGATACAACAGAGAGTCACTGCAGCAGTATAATAATAATACAGTATGAAAGGATTCAAGATCATACAGACAGTCTCGAAATTGGGGGACTGTCCCGCTGTCCCGTCCACCTCCCAGCTTGTCCAGACTCTTGGGACATTTTTTTAATTTTTTTTTAAAGCCCTGCCGCATAAAGCAGGGCTCTTCATAGCGCAGAACACGTCTGCGGTCACGTGCAAAATGTCCAATGGGAGCCCTGTGTTAGCAGTTCGTCACATGACCGCAGACCAGACACCTCTGGAGAGACGACGACGAGCAGCAGTGGGAGCGCAGCGGAGGAAAGAAGAATTCAAAGGTAAGAAAGTTCATTAAAAGGGTCTGGCATGGCATATGGGAGCAGAATGGAGGCTGACAATTGGGGGCATACAAGGAGGCAGGCACACTGGCATATAATGGGGGCAGATGGAGGTTGACAATTGGGAGCAGACAAGGAGGCAGGCACACTGGTATATGGAGGCTAGGGGCAGACATTGGAGGCAGGCACTGGCATTTAATGGGGGCAGATGGAGACTGACAATTGGGGGCAGACATTGGCATTATGGGGGCAGATGGAGGCTGGCACTGGCATTAGTGGGCAGACAATTGGGGGCAGACATTGGAGGTAGGCGCTGGCATTATGGGGCAAATGGAGGTTGGCATTGGCATTAGGAGGCAGATGGGGCAGACATTGGAGGCAGGCACTGGCATTATGGGGGCAGATGGAGACTGGCACTGCCATTAGGGGGCAGACATTGGAGGCAGGCACTGGCATTATAGGGCAGGTGGGGGCAGACATTGGAGGCAGGCACTGGCATCATGGAGGCAGATGGAGGCTGGCACTGGCATTAGGGGGCAGACATTGGAGGCAGGCACTGGCATTATGGGACAGATGGAGGCTGGCACTGGCAATAAGGCGGCAGATGGAGGCTGGTACTGGCAATAAGGGAGCAGATGGAGGCTGGCATTGGCAATAGGGGGCAGACATGGAGGCTGGTAATGGCAACAGGGGACAGACATTGAGGCTGCAAATTAAAAGGGGCAGACATGGAGGCTGGGCATTACAAGGGGCAGACATGGCGGCTGGACATTATAAGGGGCAGAGATGGAGGCTGGACCTTAAAAGGGGCAGACATGGAAGCTGGACATTCAAAGAGGCAGACATGGAGGCTGGACAAATAATAAAGAGGTGGATATGGAGCCTGGGCATAATTAGGGGAAGACATGGAGGCTGGACATTACAAGGGGAAGACATGGAGGCTGGACATTACAAGGGGCAGACATGGAGGCTGGACATTACAAGGGGCAGAGATGGAGGTTGGACATTGCAAGGGGCAGACATGGAAGCTGGACCTTAAAAGGGGCAGACACGAAGGCTGGACATTATAAGGGGCAGACACGAAGGCTGGATATTATAAGGGGCAGACACGGAGGCTGGAAATTATAAGGGGCAGACATGGAGGATGGACAAATAATAACAAGGTGTATCTGGAGCCTGGACATAATTAGGGGAAGATATGGAGGCTGGACAAATAAACAGGGGGGAGACATATGGAGGCTGTACATAATAATAATAAAAATAATAATAATAATAATAAGGGGCAGACATGGACGTAGGACTAATAAAAAGGTGAATATGGAGGCTGGACATATGAATCCTGGACAAATAATGTGGGGGCAGATGGAGGCTGGCACTGGCAATAGGGGGCAGATGGAGTTTGGTACTGGTAATAAGGGGACAGATGGAGGCTGTCATTGGCAATTGGGGGCAGACATGGAGGCTGGCACTGGCAACAGGGGGCAGACATTGAGGTTGCACATTAAAAGGGGCAGAGATGGAGGATGGACATTACAAGGGGCAGACATGGAGGATGGACCTTAAAAGGGGCAGACATGAAGGCTGGACATTATAAGGGGCAGACATGGAGGCTGGACATTATAAAGGGCAGACATGGAGGCTGGACAAATAATAAAGAGGTGGATATGGAGGCTGTACATAATTAGGGGAAGACATAGAGGCTGGACATAACAATAAAGAGGCAGACATGGAGACTGGACAAAAAACAGGGGGGAGACATATGGAGGCTGTACATAATAAAAATAAGGGGCAGACATGGAGGTAGGACAAATAAAAAGGTGACTATGGAGGCTGGACATATGAATCCTGGACAAATAATAAGGGCCAGACATATGGATGGCAGGCCTAATATTAAGAGGCAGACATATAGATGGTTGATAATAGGGGAAGGCACTAGACCTGCTGCAAGACACATCCCCTTTCCCAGACACGTCCACTGGGTGGTTCAAGACACACCCCCTCTACCAGGCCGCAAAATTTTGTCCCTCTTTCGAATTCTCAAATGTTGGGAGGCATGATCCAAGCCACTTCCAATGGAGGAGGAGATAGTGTGGAGCATAATTTATTCTAACACCAACTCTCACACCGGTAACATGCAAAAAATATCAAAACAAAACACACAAGTTCTTTTTGTAAACTGATTTTGTGATGGAGAATACCTACAACTGAAACCATAGGGTTAAACAATCAATTAGTGCAATGTGAGTACATTGATCAGAATATCTGCAATGTTGCAATCACTGGCCATGTAATTCACTGATTCAGAGATGGCCCTTACCAATTTGGTGCCCTAAGCAATCTTTTAACTGGTGACCCCCTGCAGGCGCATGTCTGAAAAGGATATATGGGGTCTGACAAGCATACACATACAGGACTTTTGTGTATAGAAGACAGGAAACAAATATATAAAGCCACCACATTTATGAGCAGAGGCAGAGTTTGCAAACCATGCAATTTGAAAATATACATAAAAAAACGTTTGTAAATAAATAGGTATATAATGACATATATAGTAAAATAAATATATTATCTGTATAGACCTATATAGACATAACAGAGTTCACTAATCTCTTTGCTTTTTCTCACTTTCTTTGTCTTCTTTCATTCTACCTTCAGGCGTCAGATGGAGGGCACAAAATTGTGACTCATATGCCCCTAAATATACATTTATACATTTATCTACATCTCTTTCTATCTTGTACACATCATGTGCATGATTGCAAATCCACTTGTTAAAAGTCTGGATCCGGTCCTCTGTTATTTCTAGCCATGATAGTGTTGCCCCAGGAAAGGCTGAAAAACACCGTTTAAAGAAGGTTCCAGGCCATAAAGTAAAACAACATAATTTAAGCAGGGACCATAGTGCTATGGTATAAACAATTACATTATTTTTAAAATACATATGCAATACATTTGTCTGTACTCATTGGTAAACAAATATCTAAGGCAACCAAGAGACTATCAGTTATAAACTATAGGACATAAAGTCTAGCCTGCAAAAATAAACAGCAAAGGAGGGGGGTAATCGCACCAGTTCCACAGCACGTGAATAAACCCTTAAATAAGGGGTACAGCCATGCAGTCAAACGTAAACATATAGGTTGAAACACACAGGATTGATACTATATAGAATAGTACCTAGGGCTGCTGAGATTGGTGCACATAATTCTTACATGCCAAAATATAATAAATATAATACTCCCCTTAGTTACCCCAAAATATAATCACAAGATTTAAGTTTTAAAACCAACCAGCCTCGTGGTGTCTGCAATATAGAGACGCCACTCTCTTCTCTCCCAGTGTATATGTGCCTCGTTTTTCCTCTGATCCAGCTCCTCTGTTCTACAAGCGTAGGAAGGGACTTCATACTTGCCTTGGAAAAGGCAAAGCATTGTCGTGAGACAATTATCTCCTGTTAGGGATAGAAACCTCCGGACTAGTACAGGACGGTGCCATATCGTATTTGCACCTTGGAGCTACCACGTCTGAGGCAGTATACGGCTAAGTAGTATCCCTATTTCACCTGCAATTGCTTGTTTTTTTTCAGACATGATACAGTATTTCTTATTGTAACAATTTATCAGTGTGTGATGATTAACCCGGACATTGCCATTTCTTTGGCTTACAGACATTTGCAAATAATAATCAGTGTGTTATTTCAGTAATTTGTGTCTTAGTATAGGACTGATCACCGTTCAAGGCCTTTTTGTTTATTTTACCTATGGAAACAGTGCAATTAAATAAACACACATGGGAATTATTGATATTTCGCAAAATAATAGCTCATTTATTCTAATAATATTGTCAATAAAATAGTTTATTTTAAAACTTAAATCTTGTGATTATATTTTGTGGTAACTAAGGGGAGTATTATATTTTGGCATGTAAGAATTGTGTACCAATCTCAGCAGCCCTAGGTACTATTCTATATAGTATCAATCCTGTGTGTTTCAACCTATATGCAAATATAAACATACTACATAATGATACGAATGTCAAAGATATGGAATATAAAATATATTATCCTGGGACATGCGGGAGATAATTAGTGCATGAATGAGTGTTTGTAGTGTCTTGTGTAAGATATTTGCGGATTCTGGAAATGTTTTTTAGATGTATGTAACAGAATTTAGAGACAGATTGTATGTGGGGTACAAAGAACAGTTCAAAGTCAAGGGTTACACCTATGCAGTGAGCTTTAGGAGTAGGGATTATTTTCATTGTTGTCGACAGAGATAGAGAAAGCAGGTGGGTAGCTTTTATTAGCAGGTGGAAATATTATTAGTCCAGTTTTAGATAAATTAATTTTGAGATGACGAGAGGACATCCAAGAAGAGATGACAGAGAGGCAATCAATAACACGGGCCACAGTAGGTGAGAGATCAGGAATGGATAGGTAGATCTTCATATCATCTGCATAGAGATGATACTGAAATCCAAATGTAGTAAATTCTGAAGTGAGAATCCGGTCCAATGAGCCTTGCGGTACTCCAACAGATCGAAGAAGAGCAGGGGATGTGGATCCAGAGAAGCAAACACTGAAAAAGCGAATAGATAAGTAGGATGTGAACCAGGAAAGAGCTGTGTCCCAAATACTCAGGGATTGTAACATTTGTATGAGAAGAGAGTGTGCAACTGTATCAAAAGAAGCAAAAATCTAAGAGAATTAGAAGAGAGTAATGTCTTTTAGATTTAGCAGTGATTAAGTCATTGACCACCTTGATCAGTGCAGTTTCTATGGAGTGCCTGGAACAAAAGCCCAAC
The DNA here is from genome assembly GCA_011038615.1 of Limnodynastes dumerilii. Classification (NCBI taxonomy): domain Eukaryota; kingdom Metazoa; phylum Chordata; class Amphibia; order Anura; family Limnodynastidae; genus Limnodynastes; species Limnodynastes dumerilii. The sequence goes on along the minus strand of WWET01007714.1, from coordinate 29,949 downwards.
TGAAGAGAATCCAGAAGATTGTGTGAGGTGAGAAAGTGAGTGAGGTAAGTGTAGGCAGGTCTTTCAAGCAGCTTTGCAGGGCATGGAAGTTGGGAAATGGGCCAATAAATTTGAAGGGGAGTTGGGTTCAGAGTTTTGTTTTTTCAGAATTGGAGTAACCAGTGCATGCTTGAATAAAGAGGGAAAGACACCAGTAGAGACAGAGAGATATTGCAGATTGTAGTTAAGGTAGGAATAAGCACAGAAGATGACCTGTGCAGATACAGGATCAAGAGGACAGGTAGCAGAGTGGGAAGAGCATATATTTCTTCTTCATTTGTGGGTTGGAATGAGGACATGATCCCATCCAGTGCACGGATTGGCTGGAGGGATCATGTGTGCTGCAGAGGCAGTATTTGAGTGACTGCTGGGAATCACATGACAGGCAAGATGGCGATGCCCATGCACCAGAGGATAGTGGTGCAAGTGCCTTATTTCCAGACACTATGCTGCATACATGCTGCAATGAACACTGTGCAGGAGGCTGCCACTATTGGCTGGAGAGCGGTCATGACGTGGGAGAGCCGCTGACAGACGGCTCCTGGCCACGTAAGTGCGGCGGCGTCTGTCGCTGAGTGTGACATCACCCCCTCCTTTACGGGTGGCCTCTGGACACCTCAGCTGTGCCTTAGAAGGAGGCTTGGCAAGAAATCTCCTGATGAGTCTTGGTGCTTTGACATCAGAAGCACGGATCCATGCATGTTCCTCAGGACCAAACCCCTTCCAATCCACCAGATATTGGATGTGACCATGGCGAACACGAGCATCCACAATCTCCTTGACCTCATTCTCGATGGTACCAGCGATCTTAGATAGGTGAATTTGTTGATTACCAGAGGTTTGAGCAAAGAGATGTTAAATACGTCAGGGATCCGGAGGTACAGAGGAAGATCTAGCTTGTAAGCTGCAGGGTTGATGACCTTCGAAACTCTGAAAGGACCTATGAATCTGGGCGTGAATTTCATCGATGGAACTCTGAGCCGTAGATTTTGGAGGACAGCCAACCTTTGTTGCCGGGTCACAACAAAGGTACCACACGCCTCTTACAATCTGCTTGGATCTTGTAGTGATGGGATGCTTTCAACAAAGAAGTCCTCACCCTACTCCATGACTCAGCAAAATTCTTCAGGGTGGATTTAGAGGCAGGAACTTGAGATGCAGGAAGAGCTGAAAATGGTGGTACCTTTGGATGGTGTCCAAACACTACCTTGAAGGGAGTGGTATCCAGAGATTCATGGTAGTGGTTGTTGTGCGCAAACTCCACCCATGGCAGTAGGTCAACCCAATTGTCTTGGGAGGAGGCAACGTAAAGATGAATGAAAGTCTCAAGATCTTGACTGACCCTCTCTGTCTTCCCATTGGTCTGAGGGTGGTACGCGGATGAGAACTTTAATTTGACTCCAAGGCTGGTACATAAAGCTCTTCAAAATCTCGCCGTGAATTGGACCCCACGGTCTGAAATGATCTCCTCAGGGCACCCATGGAGCCGGAAGATGTGCTAGACAAAGAGCTTGAACAGAACTGGAGCAGAAGGCAAACCCCAGAGTAGAATAAAGTGGGCCATCTTAGAAAATCAGTAAAAAATCAGTGTTTATCACTGAGTGGAAGATCAGTCACAAAATCCATCGAAAGATGGGTCCAAGGAGCCTTGGAAACGAAGAGGGGTTGCAGTGGTCCAAGAGGTGCTCTGCGGGAGATTTTGTGTTGAGCGCAGAGGGAGAAGGCTTTAACAAAATCCATGGTGTCTTGAGATAGCGTTGGCCACCAATAGCTCCGAGAGAGCAGAGCTTGGGTCTTCTTGACGTTCACGTGGCCGGAAAACTTTGAAGCATTAGCCCTCTGCAGAATCTTCCTGCGGAGAGCCTGAGGGACAAAAGTTTTACTGGACGATGAAGGCTTGTTAAGCTGGGTGGTGGCAACCTGGGGTGAATTCAAAATTAAGTGGCGTTTCTTCTCTTCAGGGTCTTCTGAGGAAGAGGAGCGAGAAAGAACATCTGCCTTGTGGTTTTTAGAACCAGGACAGAACTGAAGTGCAAAATTAAAATGGGAAAAGGACAGTGACCATCTGGCTTAGCGTGGATTAAGGCAACAAGCAGTCTGGAGATATAACAGATTTTTATGATCAGTGTAGATCGTGATGGGATGACCATATCCTTCCAGAAATTAACACCATTCCTCCAGGGCCAGTTTCATGGCCAAAAGTTCTTTCCCCAATCACGTAATTTTTCTCGGCAGGTTGGAACTTTTGGGAGACAGGGGTAGATTTGTCCATTGGTGAACTTCTGGGACAGGACAGCCCCAACACCCTCAGATGACGCATCCACCTCCACTAGGAAAGGCAGAGACAGATCAGGTTGCCTTAGGACAGAAGTGGTGGAGAAGGCTTCCTTGAGGCGCAGAAATGCAGAGGTGCTGTCCGAAGGCCATTTGGATGGATTGGCCCCTTTATGGATTAACAACATGATGGGAGCCACAATGGTAGAGTAGTTCAAGATGAAACGCCTGTAGAAGTTCACAAATCCAATGAAGCATTGAATGTCTCTGGTAGTGGTAGGTTGGGGCCAATCAAGAATAGCTTGAACCTTGGCGGGGCCCATACGGGTCTCGGACCCGGACAGGATGAACCCAAGGAATGAAACCACCTAGGTCTCAAAGATGCACCTTTCCGATTTGCAGAAGAGTTGATGTTGACGAAGATGGGACAAAACCTCTCTGACCTGTCTTCGGTGCCCCGCTAGATCCAAAGTAAAAATGAGTATGTCATCAAGGTAGACGACGACTGACTGGTTCAGAAGGTCCTTGAAGATCTCATTAATGAAGTTTTGGAATGCTGCTGGGGCGTTGCTGAGGCCAAAGCGCATTACAAGACACTCATAAAGCCCATCTCGAGTATTAAAAGCAGTTTTCCACTCATCTCTGGAACGGATTCTGATAAGGTTGTATGCCCCTCGGAGATCCAGGTTAGTAAAAACTCAGGCCCCTTTGATATGGTCAAACATGTCGGGCATCAATGGCAGAGGGTACCGGTTTTTAATGGTGATATTATTGAGTCCCTGATAGTCTATACAGGGGTGTAGGCCCCCATCCTTCTTCTTAACGAAAAAGAACCCCGCTCCAGCAGGGGACGTGGAAGGGCGTATGAAGCCCCATTCCAGGTACTCGGAGATGTAGCTGGACATGGCTCGAGTCTTTGAGATAGACAAGGAGTAGGTTCTACCTCAAGGGGGAGTGCATCCAGGAACCAGGTCGATGGGGCAGTCCCATGGTCGATGCAGAGGTAACGATTTGGCTGCCTTCTGGCAGAAAACGTCAGAGAAGTCCTGGTACTGGGCAGGGATCCGAGAATCCTTGGAGGACTGAGTTTGATGCTGGGGAATGACATGAGACAGACACTTGTGGAAACAGGATCCACATGGAGATTGGGGGTTTGGAGCCAAGGAAGACCGAGGATGAGGGGAGAGGTAGCCTCAGCGAGAACCAGGAGCTGGATGGTCTCGGAATGAAGAGCTCCGATGTTGAACATCAAAGGGAGTGTATGATGAGTAATAGTCCCTTCAGGAACAGACGTTTCCCGGACGCATGGAGCGCTTAAAGTCGTGTATGCTTGGAATCGCCGCAATAGAAGCAAAGGCTGCCTTTAATTCTCCTTTGTCTCTCCTGAGGAGTGAGTCATGACCTCCCAAACTGCATAGGTTCCTCAGTTGAAGTAACAGGAGACTTGGAACAAGGAGAGATAGGACGTCTTGGACGTGACGCCTCTTTCCTCTCAGACATTCTCTCCCATTGACGAATGTCGATCCGAATGCAGGTAGAAATGAGGGAATCAAGGGTGGTGAGTGTGTCGCTGGACAGCAAGCCATGCGACCAGGTTCATAAAAAATAGTTTGAAAAGTTTTTAGAAAGTCGTAAAGGGTGAAGAGAATCGGACTGGACTTTTCCAGCAGAGGTGACATCCACGCCAGAGCTTGACCGGACAACAAGGAGATCACATAGGCTATCTTGGCCTTGTCTTTTGAGGAATTTTCAGGTTGCAGTTCAAAATGCAATTTCCATTTGTTATGTTAAAGACAGAATGGGCCCCCTGGGGATTTGCCCGGTCTGATCCATCGGGCTAGAACAAACTATCACGATCTGGGTATGTTTGGTATCAGTGGTGGGTTCCGAGGGGAGTGCAGGACAACAAGCAATGTAGTGGAAGCTGGGAGGCCGGAGGTAGTGCTTGTGCATATGAAGTAGGTGGAACTAGGAGGATCAGGATGGTACAGCAGACTGCTGGACTGGACTGGACTGGATTGCTCCAGAGACTGGACTGGCCAGCGGACTGCTGGACTGGACTGGATTACTCCAGAGACTGGACTGGACAGCAGACTGCTGGATAGCAGGCAGGCTGGTAGCAGAGGTGCAGGTAATGCTGGTAACTGTAGTGCAGGTAGCTGTAGTGCCAGTAATGCTGGTAGCTGTAGTGCAGGTAATGTTGGTGAGCTTGGAGAAGCAGTCTTCACTAGCAAGGGATTCAGGGATTGAAGATGCAAGTTGTTCTGGCACTGAGGGATCAGTGCACAGGGTTTAAATAGCCCATCCAGTGCACGGATTGGCTGGAGGGAATATGTGTGTTGCAGAGACAGTATCTGAGTGACTGCTGGGAATCACATGACAGGAGGCAAGATGATGACGCCCATGCACCAGAGGATAGTGGTGCAGGTGCCTAATTCCCAGACGCAATGCTGCATACATGCTGCAATGGACACTATTGGGAGTGGCACCTCTGGAGGGCTGGAGAGTGGGCATGATGTGAGAGAGCCGCTGACAGACGGCTCCTGGTCAGGTAAATGATGTGGCTTCTGCCGCTGAGTGTGACAGGAGGACACTAATTCCCGTCTGATCTTGTCAATCTTGTCCTTAAAGCAGAATGCAAGATCTTAAGCACTGATGGAAGTTGGTGGATTTTGCACAGGAGGGTCAAGTAGGGAGTTTAATGTGCAAAATAGACGTTTGGGGTTAGAAGCCTGAGTAGAAATGAAAGTGTGAAAGTAGGATTGTTTGGCATTGTACAAAGCATTTCGATAAATGTGATAAGTGTAAGGGTAATATAAAAAGTCATGGGAAGAACGGGATATCCGCCAACGACATTCTGCTTTGCAGGAGAGACTTTTAAGATTTCATATGTCGTTAGTGTGCCATGGCTGACACTGATGTCGCCGTGGTGCAAAAGGGGTAGCAGGAGCGACTTGATCAAGTGCAGCTTCTAGGGTTTGGTTAAGTTAAGATAAGACCAAATCAGGAGAGCGGAAGTTAGAAATTGGAGACAGCAGTTGTTTGGCTGATTGAGAAAGTTGGTTGATATTAATAGCATTAAGATTTCTATGGGTAAGCAAGGTTTGATAAAGTTAGACAGCAAAGGAGTAAAACAAGTAGGGGATAGTTTGCAGGTGATAAGGTGATGGTCTGACAGAGGGTGAGGGGTGTTAGTAAGATCAGAGACTGAGCATAGTTTAAAGAACACCAGATCAATGTAATTGCCATCCTTATGAGTGGATGAAAAACTCCATTGGGAGAGGCCAAGAGTTTAAGTTAGAGAGCAAAGCTTAGTGGCATCAGGAGATAAAGGGTTGTTAATAAGGATATTGAAATAACCTATGATAATAAGTTTGTCAGAGGATAAGAAGTGAGGAAGCCATGCAGAGAATTATTGTATAAATTGTTGCTAGGATGTATTTGGTGGGATCACAGCCACATGCAGAGAAAAATGGTTAAAAATGCGAACAGCATTTACTTCAAAGAATGTTCAGATAAGTGAAGGGACATTACGTAGAACTGGGAATGTGCAATTTGGGGAGAGAAGAAGCCCAACCCCACCTTCTCGCCTGTCTCCAGGCCTGGAGGTATGAGTAAAATGGAGACCATCATATGAGAGTGCAGCGGGTGAAGAGGTGATTCAGTGAGTGAGCCATGTTTCCATTATTGCAAGAAGGTTGAGATTGTTAGAGAGGAAGAGGTCATGAATGGACCATAGGGCACATTCCATAGGTCACATTTTAGGGATTTTGGGAGTGATGGGAGACAGGTAATGTGTTTGAGGTTGTCTAAGTTCCTATAGTGTCCTGAATATGAGTGATTTGTATCTGAAAGGTGTGGAGGCCCTGGATTTGGGAAAATGTCACTAGCTAGCAGGAGAAGCAAAGAAAGATATAGAAGAAGATTGTGTGATCTTGGGCATGTGTTATTGTGGTGATTTCTTGTGGAAATTGGACACAAACATTGAGCGTACAAAAAGAGTTCATGTGTGTTAAGTAGTGGAGTGTAGATCAGAGTTGAGGTAATAAAGATTGATGAATGTGAAGGTGCTGGTGTAAAGGATGTTGCAATATGAACAGAAATGTTGTGTAAGGATATTAAAAACAAAAGGATGTTAAACGTTGTCGGTTAGCAAGTGTATGTAATTGAAGTGTATTTAAGTAAGTAAATGCTTGGGGGCTATGCTTGTGTAGCTGTAGAGGAAAGAATTGTAGATAGCAAGGAATAAATTGCAGACATAATTATAAAGCATAGCTTTAAATACGGAATGAAATTGGCTCAAGAAGTATGTAGTCCAATCCACTGAGAGGCACATACTTTAAAGTTGGTTTAGAAAGTTGTCCTTTAGTTGCAGAGATGGGTAATATACACTTGCACATATTTAATTTCTTGCATAGAAGCGCAGCCATTTCTCTTGCTACTGTTTAGTTTTATTTACATGGCCACTGCAGGCTATTCAAATGCAGGTAGTGTCTTAACAGAGACCTCCTGTGTACACATATAGCAAATGGATAGGGACTCACCTACAGGAGGTACCTTGACGCTGGGCAGGTGAGCTTAACCCAATAGAGCTATATTGTAAACTAAACCTCCTTTTTATTTATGTGCTGACACATAGTGTTATATAATGTATGTTTGGAGCGCCGGACCTTTTTTTGTTCCTTGTAGTTACATAGTGGTCACTTTGGTCCTTGGCTGCACCTCAATATTTATATATACACTCTGAATTCTACACACACTTAAAAGCACTTAGAAAATATGCACAAATTCAGTATCAATACTGAAAATAAAAACATTTAGTGTGGGGTTAAAATTAATAAAAGGTAATTCCTCCAAAAATATTTAAAACACTGATAATGCAAATGTCGTCTAGAGTAGACAAAACTGTACTGGAAGTACTGACCTTGCACATTCAAACACTTAAATTTGATCACGCAATCAGAAAATGACTATTATGTGTGAATCTTGATCGAGTCTGGTATAAAATCTTGATCTTGAAAAAGAATACTGACATTCGAATTGCGTCAGTGGGTATACACAGTGATGTTTAGAGTTCTGTCACTAAGCTAAAAGTGCTGTGAGATTATCCCAGGTTGTACATCATTTTACAGAGCGGTCCTGCAATGGTATGTAGACTGCTTTGTCCTGTTTTAACATTTAGCTCTGTACTTGTTTTATTTGGATCTAATAAATTGATTTGTGTTTTTTACCCCGTATCACCTGTATCTTATCTACTACTGGAGCCTTATAAGACACCATTCCCTCATTCTTCTGTCACTTGGAAAGTTAAACTGAAAGGGAAAAGTCCCCCCACTTGGATTCCAACATTACCGGCGCCTGTAGGGCAGCATTCTCCTCCAGACACCCAGTTACTGCAGTATCACAGATTATATATAGAAGTACCGATAGTACCTTCTTCAAGAATGGGACTACTACCACAGGAGCTTGGGGAACATCTCACTCTACAGATTCTACCTTATTAGACACTGAACTGTGAGTGCATTCTTATAAGCAATATTGTAGAACTGACTTTAATACTCCTATTCTTATTCACTGATTGCCCTTTCTGAATTTAGTTTTTTGGAATTTTTATGGAACTCTTGAAGATTTTATTTTATATATTTTTTACCATTTAATTTCTGTATTTATTATATTATATATTTAAAAGAACCATTCTTCATTATTCAAGATTATTTACATTTCCATCTCTTTTTACACTTGTTTTTTCAATTTTGCACTTTACACTTTAAGGAACTATCAGTTTGTGCCCCTATATTTAGTTTTTTGCACGGTACATTTTAAAGATTTATTCAATCAAATTTTTTGAATACTTGATTGTTATATGTATTTAAAAGGTATCTTTCATTATATAGGATTGTGATTGGAACTTTGAACTTTTTTTTACATATGTTTTATATTGCACTTAGCGCGGTGCACTTTGAGGAATTATCAGTTTGTGTCTGAATATCAAGGCTCTCTTTGATTTATTTTTAATAAATTTAAAAGGTACCACTTAATTTATGATTTTTTTTTATATGGCCCCTTCAGAAGGTTATTCCAGGTTTTTGCTATGTTTACAGGAAGATTTCCTCCAATACACAGGGGCACTTTGCTTGCTTTGCACTGTTGCACTTTGTACGCATCTGATTAGAGTCTATTGGAAGTTTTTCCTAGTATATTTTAAGGGTAGTTTACTTCTTTTATATAATTGTATTTTGGAAGTTTTAACGATTGAATTCTTATGGTATCTAACTCCTAATGTATTTATTTAAGAGGATCCTCATCGTATCAAATTGGTGCATATATTGGTCAATTTTGGTTATTTCATAAACTTGTTCATTTTGTCACCTTGTATTTGACCACACATTTTTTTGCCCCCCCCCTTTTCCCCCCCTTTTTTTTCCCCCCCCCCCCCCCCATTTCTGTCTCCCAGTACACTCACTTCTTGCATTTATTTATATTTTGTTCATAGAAAGTGGAGTGGCACATACCGAGTTGTCAGAGGCAGCCCTTCCCTCCCTATTTCTAGCGCCTTAGATTAACGTTATTTCTAATAATGTTGACAAGTCAAAATGTCGATAGTTGAGTATTATGTAAGTAATTTTTTTTAAATGCCTGTAAACTTAATGTAATGCAGGTGGCTTATAAAAAACTTCATAAATGTAATAATGTATATGTAACATATTTATAATTCAAACATAGGACCTGATCCACATCCCCGCACATTTTCCGTACTTGAGGGGGTGTTTAAATCTGCATTGGAGAGGGGAGTGAACTGCTAGAAGGGAAAGGAGCTAATCAATGCATCTAAAGTCTGTGAAAGGTCTCTCCAGAAGTGTTATTTGTTTCTTAGAATATAGCCAATGTAGTAAACTGCACCTCAATAAGGTAAAATTTTATAATACTTTGGTGATGGGGTTGTTCCTTGAGAAGATGTCTGGAACTTAGTGATAAGGTGAGTTTATATGCAATTTCCGACAATCCATTTGCTTCCTGGGAAATGACATATGACATATTTATAAGCCTCAAAGAGGGTAATTTCAGAAACATGAGGATTACATTTTAGCTCCATGTAACCTTGTATAGTTTCTTCTAGCTGTGTTTGCAAGAGGTTCTTTGTAAAATGCATTTGTTAAATTTCCAGTGTCCACAAATTGATCAATTTATAGTTTAATGCAAACAGGTGCACAAAAGTCAGGGATAATCTGCTTTAAGATAAACAACGGAAATTTTCTTTTACAGATAAAATGGTATAGTCTGTTACTGGTTAGAGGAGTGGTGGTTTAATTTATTTAACAGGAGCAATTTAAACTTCCCGTGTGTAGGGTCGTGTGTGATGTCACCCACCTCTGCTTGATACCCATTGGTCCTGGAGGTCTCTTGGGGGGTGGAGTGGAAGGTTGCAGAGTTTACATAAGCTGATGTCTACATGATCTTTTTCACTTCTCTCCTGGATTTGTCTCCTGAATTTGTCTCATCTGGAAACGGATAAGTCACATTTAATTACTTAGCCTTAAATTCTTTTTTTTTTTATCTGTCTCTCTCTTCCTTATATTTCATCTAAATCTCTATATCTCTCTAATTCTTTTTATCTCTTATCTCTGTCACTTTCTTTTCCTAACCCCCCTTTTCACAAACTTCAACTAGCCCCCTCCCCCCTCCCCTACTCATCTCTTCTTCCTAACCCCCCTTTTAATTTAATTTTAATTTCCCCTTTTTCCATTTCCGTCTTTATTTGTGTGCCCTGCGATGCCCAGGCCAAAGAGAAATGTGCAGCCCCCCGCCCGCTTGAGGGACAAGTCTCCTGACTTTGTCCCTGGCACTCAGCACGTGGAGGGAGCCGTGGTTCCTGGGCTGGGCAGGGAGGGTTGTGGTCGCGCACAGCAGCATGCGGTGCAGCAAATCTCTCCTACTGGCCACCAAGCACAGGCAGCAGTGTGTGCTCGGCGGCCTCCGTCGTCCAGTTGTACGAGGCAGACGCCTCGTGGTGGTCGGGGCCGCGCCTCGTGAGGTGCAAGCCCGAACTTCCAGCCCCCAGACCGGAACTGCCGTCGCGCCCGCTCATGGTAGCAGTGCCGCATCGGCTAGTGACAGCCAGACTGCGGAAAGGTCCCCAAGAACCGGCAGTCTGGCTTCCTCTCTCTTCAGCTTCTCAGGTAGCCGAGGTGGGTCGCAGCAGATCCCGGAGTCAGTGGGTGCTGGCGTCTGAAGAGGCATTGGCTGCCACGGAAGCGGATGAGGATCCAGGAACATACCAGCACCCGCCCGGTGAGTCAGAAACAAACAATGTGGGGGCAGGGGATGTTGAGGTTGATTCATTGTCCACGTGTTCTTTCATGTCGTCCATCTCATCTGACACTTCCAGACGCCCCACACACAGTTTAGGGAAGGCGATCGATAGGCATTTGCGAATAGGGCTAGTAAGAGAGCAGAGAAAGCTTCCGCAGTAACAGTCCCTTATACCACAGTATCCCGGGGATTGTGCTCGCGTATTAAAGAAAAAATAAGAAAGGGCAAGTATGTCAACATATTTGCCCTCACAACTGATACACACAAGGCCCTAAGCGAGGCGAAAAAGAAGGGTGCACAGGCGGAGGACCAGCTTTGTAGTTTTGACAGCTGGGTCTCCGCTTGGTGCACATTTATGGAAACATACTTGGAAACTAGACCTGGTGAATATAAGGGTATGGTCCGTTATTTACATTTGGTACAGGACATCCATGTCACTACTAAAGGTCCAGCATGGTGTAAATATGAAACGCTTTTGTCTTAATGCGGACAGGCAGGCCAATATGAAGTAGAGCTTTGGATTGAAGTCACTCGGGCCGCTAAGGAAACAGAAACCCCTAAGAGGTTTCAGAGTCAGAGGAAAATGTTTCGGATTTAACAATTCCTCATGCAACAGGGGAGTTAAATGTACCTTCCGCCATGCTTGCTTGTGATGCAACGGATCACACCCGGCCAAATTCTGCAATAAGTCCAAAGCGCACAACACAGCAGCCAGGCAGTAACCTGGACCTAGGGCTGGCGCCAATGCCAATTAACATCACTAAGTTGGGGGAATGGCTGTCCTGTTACCCTAGGAAGGATATGGCCTTTCTCTTACATGGGTTTCGGGAGGGTTTTTGCTTGCCCATAGTGGGGGAAGTGTCGAAGGCTTATACACGTAACCTTAAGTCCACAGTAGATTTAACTAGTGTTTTGGCAGAAAAAGTGGGAAAAGAGATTAACCTGGGGCGCATGTCAGGCTTCTTCCCACGGCCACCGATAAAGGATTTGATTTTGTCGCCTATTGGCATAGGCGTAGTCCCCAAGAAGGCTCCGGGGAAGTTCAGATTCATTCAGCACATGTCCTTCCCGGCTGGCGCCTCAGTTATCGATGCTATCCCAGAGACATGCGCCCGAGTCATCTACCAGTCCTTTGAGTCAGCTTTAGAGCTCATCAAGAATGCTGGCCATGGTGCCCTTATGGCAAAAATCGATATAGAGTTGGCCTTTAAACTCCTCCCCCTTCAGATTTATGGGGTTTAGGATACGCAGTGAGTTTTACGTGGATAAGTGCTTGCCCATGGGCTGCTCTGTGTTTTGCTCTTACTTCGAGGCATTTAGCAGCTACCTGCACTGGTGCGTGGTGGCGGGGACCGGAGACTCGGCGGTGGCACATTACCTGGATGATTTCCTGGTGGTGGGCCCCGCCACGTCTGAGGCTTGCCAGCAGTTACTCTTGTTATTGCAGGCCTTATTACATTCTCTAGGGGTCCCGTGGCACACGATAAAACGGAGGGTCCTGTGTCCCGCCTGTCATATCTCGGAATCGAGATAGACACAGTCACAGGGCTCTGCAGCCTCCCACAGGATAAAGTTCTAAACCTTCACTCCCTCATCAAGAAAGCTTTAGTTGCGCGAAGACTAACACTCCAGCAAATGCCATCCTTGGTGGTTTTTTTGCTTTGCCTGCAGGGTTATACCATTTGGCAAAGTTTTTTGTCATAGATTCGAGAGGGCTACTGTGGGTGTGAAAGGACCACAGGACTGGATCCCACTATCTGGAGATTTAACAGCTGATCTCTGGGTGTGGGGTTAATTCTTGGATGGATTCAATGGCATCAGAATCTGGGCACCTTCAGCCGGCTCTAACCAGGAGCTCCAGCTTTGGACGGACGCGGCTGGTGGTGCAGGCTTTGGGGCATATTTCCAAGGCAAGTGGTGCATGGGGGTGTGGAGCGACCCCATGGCATTCGCACAAATGGACTAGGAATTTAGTGTTGCTGGAGTTATTCCCTATCGCGGTTGCTGTGGAATTGTGGGCTAGCTATTTTATACTTTATACTTTATAAAGACATTGGGGTAGATACAGAACTACGTTTGCCGTACGTTTACTCGCGTAGCGTATTTTCGCGTGCGTACCTTCCATACACTCCCCTAGGCACACCCCTTGAATGTACGTATTTTGTCAAGATACACTTTCAAACCCTACCTTAACTTTTGCCAACGTAACCGCAGTGACCCGCACACGTACGTATGGCCAACACGTATTTACGCAGCTAAGCACGCCCATACTGTACACTTTAAATACAAACCCCCGCCTACTTAACCTATTTCAGACGTATTTTGTACTCACGTAAAATTGGCACGCCCACACGTAAGTATTTATGTGACACATATGTGAATGGCCCATACGTTCACAATTACGCTACGTTACTGAGCGTATTTTCTATGGTACACATGCGCAGTACTTACCAAAAGGCGATTTTACGTCTCCGCCATGCGTAAATTCGCTCACAAGCGTTGTTCTGGATCTGGCCACAACTTAATCGGCAGAGCGCATCATCCCCTCCTGTGGTGCGTTTGCTCAGGCACATTGTGCTGAGGTGCCTAGAGTTTAAAATTAACTTTCGTGCGGTTCATGTTCTCGGAGTAGAAAACGGACTGGCCGATGCGCTCTCCTAATTGGATTGGCCTAGATTCCGACATCTCGCCCCTTGCGTAGACCTGACAGGTGCACTGTGCCCTGTCTCTATCATTTGTTTCGCAGTGATGTGGCATCCTCTGCAGCTGTGCAGGGTCATCCAGCGGGAGACATCAGAAGTATGGGACACTGAGTTTGGGACACTTACAGGTCATACCTGTGACCGTTGCCCCTCAAGTGATCGGGATGGACTCAATGAGAAATCGCGGTATTCAGAAATGCTCAAATCGCGTGATTTGCATGTGAAAAAAAATCGCAATGGCAAACATTGCGGGACAGAAATCGTCCAGATGTTTGCCATTGAAAAAATTGTAAAAAAAAAATCGCTGTATTCACTAAAAGTGATTTGAAGAAATCGCCTTTAGTGTGAGTTAAAATCACCCAAAAAAAAAAATCACAGCCAGAGAGCTGCGAATTCCGGCTGAGGTGCCGTCCCGGAGCATCAAAAACACATGTCAACAGAGTTGACAAATCACTCGCTTGACTTCATTTAAATCGCGGCAAAATCTTTTCTTTGTAAATGCCATGATTTAAATGAAAAAATCGTTGCAAAATTGCGGCGAGACGCTGCGATTTGATTATGAAGAAAAAAATCGCCCTTTGTAAATAAACCCCAATGTGTGGACTCAAATGGACTGGCTAACTGTTTTGTTTTCAGAAGTTGAGGTTGCTTAGTTGCTCCTTGTCACTCCCTTCCCCTTGCCATGGCCCAGACATGGTTCCCGGGTGGCCTGCTGCACCAGGTGCAGGAGCGCGAAGGGCATTTTCCTTCCAACACACTCGGTATTAAGTAGTTCCCCTTAGTCACTATAGTCAAGACTGTGGTGATTGTGAAGGTTTTCACCTTCGCACGGCACCGTGTGCATTCCCCATTTTCCCTCCTTAGGACAGTTATTATCTTTAGCTTATACAGTTGCTATAATGTTGGTTGTTTTCTTTCTCTCTCCCTCCCTATACAGTTGCTATAACGTTATTTGTTTTTCTCTCTCTCTGTCCCTCCCTCTTACAGCGTTGGTTTCGTGCCGGCGGGTGGTTTGGCTGGTTGGTCATTCTTACATTTTTTGTGCTAGCAGGCGTGTGTCGGTGGTTGATTGGGCTGATACTCTGGGTGTGACAGCAGTATGGAAAGGTGTGCGAGGTATGCTGTGGAGCAGCCCCCTGACGTGATCGTTTTGCACGTAGGAGGTAATGATATTGGCCGTATACCTGCTGCTGAGTTATCATGGGCCATAAAGAAAGACCTAACATTAGCCTTTAATTGGTGGCACGGTGTTAAATGGCTGTGGTCAGAGATAGTCCCACGATGGGTCTGGCGGTATTCGAATAATGGTGCGGTTATGGACAAGGTGCGGAAGAAAATTAACAGATCAGTTAAAGGGTTCCTGGCGCGGCACGGTGGAGTAGTAGTGCCCCATGCTGAGATAAAATTTGACAGAACATACTTGTATCGACAGGATGGAGTCCACTTGTCAGAGGTTGGGATGAGTCTTTTTCCGGAGGATTTAGTTTTAGCGTTAAGGTCAGTTTGAGTTTGTTGATGGTGACGGGGATGGTCAGAGGAACCATCTTTGGCGTAAAGCAGGCTGGTTTTTTCATGGAGTTGGAGTGTAAGCGCAATTGGTGGTGTGAGAAGTAATTGCAGAAGGCAATTTTCTTTGATCGGGATGATGGGAGTGTGAATGCCTGAGGTTGTAGAACCGTCTGGTGCGCGCTTGGCGTTTGTTTCAAATATAGCTAAGTTTTGTTAAAAGGTTTAATTTAGGTAAGGTTAATTGTTGATGCATATGTAATATTTATATTGATTTATTTACCTGCTTTCTTGGGCCCCCATCAAAAATTTAGTTTTCAGTTTTCCATAAGAATCCTGAAGAAATTAAATTTAGTAGTTAAGATCAATATTAATAAAATGTATTAGTTCCCACAATTCAGTGTCTGTGTTTTCCTATAGTTATTGATAAGGTAAGGTGGGTGCATCACGTAACACACATATCACACATGGAACGTTTAATGGCAGTGTTGCTGGGGCATTTTCTTTCCTTTGTTTCTGTTGCTAGCAGATTACCCTGCCTTTCATGCACCTGTATGCATTAACCTATAAATTGATCTGAGCAACCATTTTGTGTGTATACTGTTTGGGAGCTTGTCTGGGAGCAGCAGCTGAGAGGTAATGTTGTTAAACAGCAGCTATTTTGGAGGCTTTAAGGGCTGCCTCCTGAGGTAAGATAACTCTCAATTTTAAAACATATATATATATATA
>WWET01007714.1:3656-13899 GCA_011038615.1 Limnodynastes dumerilii | reverse complement strand
TGACCCAACATTGATATTCTCATTGTTAGAGTTAGGACCAATATATGCAGAAAGGCCTTGACGGTGTCTGGTGGCTAATCAGCAAACGGTTGAGGTCTCACACTTGCACCAACACCATCCACAACAACACCATAAAATAAAAGACACAGAGACTTAAAGGCTTTAAAAAAGGGTGCATAGTTTATTAATTAATTGATGACCAATTGTTACTTTTTGCAGTTTGCAGGTGGCCCGATAGCAGTTGAGGTTAGTGTGTTACTAATTACCATAATGGACAAGCACCACTTGTCCTCGCCGCCGCCACATGGTTTAACTCCTCCAAACCGCATAACCCTATCATCTAAACTCACCCCCAGCACCCAGGGGTGGCATACCAGGGCCCAACCGGTAGGTTTGATGCCCCAAATATTACCTTCAAGGGACTACTTCCCATGTGCGCAAATGCGCAACTGACCCAAACTGCTACCACGCACTATGTCCCATCTGAAAAGGAAAAACATGGTTAACAAATTAATCTAACTCTAAAGGAGGGAGGGAAAATTTCACAGCAGCTTGACCACCCTTAACCAGGGTTGCCGACAATTGCAAGTTTCCCTCCGGGAGAACCTGGAAGGAAGCTATTGATTACAACAATGGGTTGGGGCTTAATGACGCGATTTATGCAAATCGTGGCATTAAGCCTCGCCCCCTGTCAATCAACCACACTAAATCAAACGTGGCGCAAGTGGGTGGGAGGGCTCACAAAGGTAATTTTCATCTGTCGGGGCTTCCGGGAGGTTTGTCGGCTCTCCCAGGAGAACGGCCCAAATTCCGGGAGTCTCACGGATATTCTGGGAGAGTCGGCAACCCTGCCCTTAACCTATAACCCTTTATATAAACTACCCTTCAACTCCACCTCCTAACTCCCCTTAGCCAATCACTACCTTCCCACATAAATACAACCCAAATAATGAATAATAAACAGTACCAAATTCCCTGTCCCTATTCCTGTTGCTATGTGACCCCCCCCACCTGCTGATTATGCTTCCTCAGGCCTATTCGGCCCTCAGATTTTCTTATCATATATTTGCAAATATGTGTAATGAGCACTTATGCATTTTATTTTACAGATAGAATGGTATAGTCTGTTACTGGTTAATGGCAGTGTTCCTGGAACATTTTCTTTCCTTTATTTCTTTTAAAGCAAATTTCCAGGGTCAGCAAGTGTTTAGGGTCTAAATGAGAAATAATTAAATTGGGGCATTGTCGGATCACCTATGTTACCATTATTGAGCAAATGCAAATGTCTATGATTGACCATGATATAGCCAAATTATAAATAGAAGTTGTGTCAAGACAAATAGAATGAAAGCCCTTACTTTCTAGGTGAAGGTGTAACAGGTATGGAGTCAGGATCAGAGCCCAGTTACAGAGAGGAGACAGAAAAACAGGAGTTTTAGTAAGCTGAAACAGTCAGAGATATCCAGGTTACGTACACAGATGAGCAGCAACAAAACCAGGGAGCAAGTACACGGGTAGAAACCTACCAGCGGAATGCAACAACAGCAAATCCCAAGTATATATTGGACTTTTCTGCTTGTTTTATTCAAGGACATTATGTTAAGTTTACGGTGAAAATCACATCCAGGAGCCTCAGTTCTACAACAGTAGGCTGTATGGGTTCACAACACTTCTGCAGTCAGTCTGGGCATAAAAGAATAGTCTGACATTATAGCATAAAATGCTATCATTATTACACATTTTGCTTACCTTACTCCACTAAATCTTGGTCTCTGGAAATACTATACTGTTTTTGTTTGGAGTACCTATGTAATAGTTAACCCATATATGAACAGAATCTGAAACACTTAAACTGTATCCAGACTTCACAAAGTGCTTTGTAGTTATATATGATATCTATATGACTCAAGACTTCTCTAATATTGCTAAATAGTTAGGCCTTTGTACTGGACTTTGTAACATCTAACAAGTATAGTAATTGTACTATTAGTATTACTATTACAGTTAGTAATCAGAGAAGTAAAAAAAAATGTACTTCAATATTTAGCAAAAATGATTGGGTTTAATATGTTACTCCGTGATTCATCACAGTGGTGTAAATAGTAAACCGGCAAGTGAATACTGTCTTAAAGCCTTCAATTCAATGGCAATAGATCACATAATGACCAATTGGTTGGATATCACCAGTGGCGCACCCATGGGGGTTTCTGGCTGCCCAGAAACCCCCCAGATTGAAAAAAGAAAAAAAATATTGAAAAATGAGCAAAAAAAGAAAAAGAAAAAGTCAAAAAGTCAAAAAGGGGCGTGGCTTCGCGGGTCCCGCGAAAAGGGGCGTGGTCATGTGATCTGGACTGACACGGAGGAAGATGGTCCCGGCCTGTGCTGCATTAGGAAAGCTGGTGCGAATGGTGAATCGGTCATTACAAATACAACAGTGCTTATGCACTGACACAGGCTCTGTACATTGTGTATTGTGCTCTACTAATGCGTTGTGTACTGCTATTACTATTAGATCTGCTCCTTCATTATCAAACTACTATTTTACTGTGTGAAAGAAGTAACTTATAAATCACCTATTAAAAAAAAATATCAGAACAGGACTTGTTACAGCCAATAACCAAAGCAATTCCTTAGTGTAGAATTATTATTATTTTCAAATCTACATTATAAACGTTCTGCTTTCACAGAGAACATTAATGGATGTCTTACATGTCCTGGCAGTCAGATAGTACGACCATATTATCAGTATTGTCATTTTACATATGTTTTATTTTTTAACAGTGCATCATATTAAGTAGCTCTTCACAATTTTACATACATCAACCTCTGCCGCATTACAGTCTAATTCCCTAACAAACAAACACACACACACATACAGACACACACACACACACATACACGTTAGGGGTCATTTTTGCCTCATGCAGTATAACATTGTGGGCTGGTCAGGAGAAAAGCTTGGGCAGGACGCGGCGGAGCTTATTTGCCGCGTTTTCAGGCTCCAAAACATTTGCAGCTATGATAATATACCTCACATGTATCACACACATTGGAAACCCCCCTTTCAAAATCCTGCGTTTGCCACTGATCACAGCATTTCAGCTCTCGAATGGGTTGTTATGGTGATATACTGGTGATAGTATGTAGGGTGCTTAGCATTCCCTTACTGTACAATAAGCATTCAACCATCCTTCTCACATTACAGAAGTGCTCCAATTTCCATCCAGTACTGGCTCATCATTGGAAATGGTTCCAGGATGGAACTCTGGATCCAGATATGTCTTGGGATTGTGGTGCTCGCACATGCAATGTTATCAAAATGCAAGTGTTTTCCAATCCTAGCGATCAGAAAACTAATTTTTGTAAGTCTGAATCCGATCCAATTGTTATTAAATACAATTATAATGAATACAGAGACAGTACTTTTAACGAACATGAAGAAATAATTTTTATTTTTTTCTATACTAACCTGTGATATGCTGATTAATATTTTTGCAGTTAGCTAAGCCATTCTAGATTTTATTACTTCAGTTTATTCAGAACTGTCACAAATGTTTACTGTGCTTTAGAATTTCAGGCACAAACTTTTAATGTGTTGAATACATAAAACTCAAAAAATCACCAATGTTAATAAACTAGGAGCAACTTTTTGGACCATTTTTCAGCCAATTAATCGTAGTATAATGTTTGCTGTATCCTTGATGTCACCTCTTTCAGCATTATATTTTTAAAACATTTCCATTAATTTAATTACAAAAATGTTAAGTTCAATTATTTATAGTTTTGAACAGAGACATAACCCAGTACTACAATGTAAAGTTGAATGTAAAATAATGTCAGTGTCATAATTTGAAGTCAGAATTAGTAGTTTGCATCAATTTGAAATGTTCATAAGCACATGTTATTAATTATGAATTATATATATTGCACATCAAATTTTAATCAGTTTAGTCATTAATTATTTAAATTATTCTCCATATCTATTTTTTGGCAAGTAAGTAACTCATTTATTACATACATAATTAACAATGATACTTAAATGATATGTAAATGATGCAAAATAACATTAAACTGGCCCCAGCATGGTTGGCCATCCCTAATGTCACACACCCTACTCACCATTCTCAATATCAGACAGTCATCTCATAAGCATAACACAAATTGTACCCCACCATTCAAACTCATACTTTACTCCTTGGGCCCAGCAACTTTTCATTTTAAGCAAACTGCAATTATTCTAAACTAAATACATTTGGTATATATTATAGGAGGCCACATGATTCTTTGTATTCAACAGACCATACAAGTCAACTATATTTTGAAAATGCATTGATTATTCCTGCTAGGAATTAAGGCAAGTAAAATGGCTTACAAGGACTTAGGAGTAAATAAGTCTCATATTTTATTTATCTTCCAAGAATATAGACATTAATGCCACAAATTGTTGCTGTGGATACTACATTTCTCCCATTGCATGGTGAGATACGTCCCAGAATTGGCATTGGATATCATTGTGTATTTTGAGGTCCATACAACTGGCCCATATAAAGACTGCTTTTCCATTTCTTAAAACGTAGACCTCTTCATTAACATTGTATCTAATAGACTACACTATTGTCAAACGGAAATTACATCAAAATGTTAACTAAAGCCAATCTTTGGGTAATTAAAGTTTAACAGTTATTTTAGTAAACATTTAGAGATATCGGGCCGTATGCAGAGCATAAAGACTGCGTATACGCAATCTACAGTGCAACAATTAACGTACATTACGTTACAGTATTACTGTGCATGCGCAGTAGAACATATCGAAAAGCTGAGCTCTGCATACGGCCCATCAAGTAGAATTGGTGACAAAAATTGAAATGAAGTTAAAAATAAAAAAAACTGGTAAGATTGTGCGAACGTAGAGAACGTACATTTATTCATCATTCTGTATGACCCACTGTAGGTAAATTTTTAAGTTGCTATTGTCCATATCTTCTCAATATATAATAAACTGATGTGTTATAAGTGAAGAATAAATAAAATAAAATATGTATTACATTGCCATCATGTTCATATACACATAACAAAATACCTTTTATACCACTCTGTCTGATTGTTCTGAGTTCTGGGGTATGTTGGCTCTTAATTTAAAAACATATATTGCCCAACATTAGGACTCTCATTGTTAGAGTTTGGACCACCATATGCAGAAAGGCCTTGACGGTGGCTGGTGGTTCATTATATATTTGCGCAAATATGTGTAACGGACATTTCTGCGTTTTATTTTACAGATAGACAGTATAGTCTGTTACTGGTTAATGGCAGGATTGCTGGGGCATTTTCTTATTTTATTAGTTCTGTTTTTTAAAGACTAAGATGAGATGGTGGGAGGACATCCAAGATGGATTTACATTGTGATTGCAGATTCACTGGATATGTTTAAGAAAGGATTAGATACATTTTTAGTAGAAAAGGACATCCAGGGTTACCAGGACCACAAATTTAAATGAAGAACAGTAGTGGAGCCAGGGAGAAATAGATCGGCCATCTTGGGTCAGCAGGGATTTTTATTTATAAAAAAAATTTCTGATTGCAACAGTTTGGAGGTTGCTTCATATGGAATAACTTCAAATATAAAGATCAGGATCGCAGAAGATCCAAAATAGGTTGAACTTGATGGACTGATTATTCAACCTCATCAACTATGTAACTATGTAACCATAAACATTCATTCAACACGGAGCAATACAAATGGATAAGTAAATTTGTGCGTTGCCTGCATAGAGATGATAATGAAAACCATTTCATTGTAT
Organism: Limnodynastes dumerilii; assembly: GCA_011038615.1. Taxonomy (NCBI): domain Eukaryota; kingdom Metazoa; phylum Chordata; class Amphibia; order Anura; family Limnodynastidae; genus Limnodynastes; species Limnodynastes dumerilii. The sequence goes on along the minus strand of WWET01007714.1, from coordinate 8,098 downwards.
TATTTGTCCAAGGCAAGTGTTAGATAGATAAGAGTAATGGATCTAAAGCTGGCCATACACTAGAGCAGTAGTGACCAACCTGCGGCGCTTTAATCTGTGGTGTGTGGCTCTTGGACAGCAGCTGTAAACCGGAAAACTCCTTCTATGTGCAATAATATTAAATAGCATTGCACATAGGAAGAGATCTCTGACTTACAGCTGTTGTCCAGGAGCCACAGCATCTGCTGAGCAGAGATCTCTAGGAGCATGAGGCCATACTTGTACTGTCTGGACTGTCTCATTCAGCTTTTGGGAAAAATAAATTAAAAAAAGACAGGCATCATATGGATAGCCTCCAGGGGCCTCATTCATCCTGTAGTGTGGAAAACGCAGGCACCGTCTGAGCTGGACACTAAAATGGCAGCACTGGGTATGTAAATAACTGTGTGACAGACAGCAGAGGTGTGTGTGTGTGTTTGAGTGTTACAGAAGTTATGTGTGTGTGTGTATTTGAGTGTTACAGAAGTTATGTGTATATGACCAGTTATGTGTAAGTGTGTTACAACAGTTATGTGTATTTGTGTGTGTGTTACAACACTTATGTGTATTTGTGTGTGATAACAGTTGTGTATTTGTGGTAGTGTGTGTTTCATTGGCTTGTCATGGTCTGTGTTTCCTTTCTGTACCAGGATTGCGGACCAAATGCAGCAATTGAGTGAGTCCAGTATAAGGTAGGTTCATAGTTTATGTAATTTATGTATGTAATATATGTAATGTTGCATATTTGTGGGAGAGTGTGTGTAACAACAATTATGCGTATTTGCGTGTGGGGGAAGTAGATTATATATAAATATATGTAGTGAACCACTTGTGTATCCCACACACGTGGCTGCAACCTTAAAACAAAGAAACAAAGTAACAATATACAGAGGAAAGGTGCGCTCACTCGGTTCTATGTATGTGTAGAGATAAAAAGCTAAGTCCCAATTAGTCCACAAATGTTTCAAGTCCAAAGAATGAATATTGGCACCAGATCCACCAAAGGACCGCGTCTTCCCCGTTAGTAGCCGGTTCTTTGATCCGGCCAAGTTATCTAAGAAACGAAAAAAGAAGGAGGGGGCGCTATATGGTGCAGTATCGTTTATTGGTATAAGAAGCTGCTAAAAGCGTGTACATTGCTCGTACCGGATAAACATCTTGGTTAAAAGCATATAAAACACAGTGCAGTTCGCGGTGACAAGTCAGAGTTACCGATATCCAGCGTCCCGGAGTGGTAGCAGAGTTACGAGTCAGCCGCACGTGGAGGAGTTGGTGCTTGTGGTAGCTCCGCCCCGTAAATGTGTTTTTTTTTTTAAGGACGTTAAAAGTAGAAAAGAAACCTGAGGGTGTTTTTTTATTTCTGATGTTTATCGGCTGAAAATAGTGTCATGTATGGCGCCGATATTGTTTGGGACTCTAGCGGAAAAATTGTGATAATTTTCGTGGATTTCATGCTATTTTCGATAAATGCTCTTGTGTATGGCCAGCTTAAGACTAAGCCTTGTGGGACTCCATCAGATAAAAGGGAGGTGGATCCAGAAAAACAAACACTAAAAGAGCAGTTAGAGTAATATGTGACTTAGGAAGGGGCAGTGATCAGAATACAGTAGTGATTGTAATATTTATATGAGAAAAGAGTGGTCAACAGTGTCAAAAGCAGAAGAAAGATCTAGGAAAATGGAAGGAAGGAAGTAAGAAGGAGAGGAAGTGCGTAAAGCAAATGTAGGCAAGTCTATCTAGCAGCTGTAAAATGGGTCCATAATTTAAAAGACTTGGGGTAAGAGTTTTGATTTTTCAGAATTGGAGTGATCAGTGCATGTTTGAATAAAGATGGGAAGAAACCAGTTTAGAGAGAGAGAGATTGTAGATTTTATTTAAAGTTGGAATAAAACAGAAAATAGACATCAACTGACTGGTGTGGATGCAGAATCATGAGTACAGGTAGAAGAATAGGAAAACAAGGAAATAGCAAATCCTTGCTCTTAATTTGTGGGATGAAAGAAGGACAAGGGAATTTTCAATTTACTTAAAACCTGGAACACTAAAAAATATGATGAAATAACACAAAGTGTGAGGACTTTATTAATTTGTACACCATTATGAATCCATTCCAATTACTTCATACAATGTGCTCTTCTATTTCCTGAGCCTATTATAAATATTTTAGCTTTTAAAGTTTAAAAGTATAATTATACTATTGAGCCTATATCATACAAAGTAGGATTACATATTTACATACAAAGAAGGGGTGTGTGACAGCGCTAGTTAGTGTCAAAAAATTGGTTAGCATATAATTACACCTGCGATGGCTGAAAAACTTCACAACTTCAACACCAGTGCATAAATATCAAACAATAAACATATTTATTATAACCACATAAAATCTAAGAATAGTTATAAATATAACTATCCCTAAAAGTACAAATACTCTATTAAAACAATAGTACACCTGGTGGAGCATTCAATTAGGGCTAATGTGAGTATTAATGCCACAAATTATAAACAGTTCAGTACACTTGGTAAATAGCAGCACAGTCCGCAGGGAACTTCTCCCCCTAGGAGAGTGGGGGGGCTGAACGGGAGGTTGGTAGCCCCTGTGCGTTGGATTGAAACCAGACCAGTTGGTTGATTAATGGTTAACAACCGCTGCGGAAAAGTGAATGCAAGTACCACATGCAATGGCCACTTCTAAATTGCATACAAGTTCTGTAAATGATGGTTAGATGTACTGAACGTGATAGATGGTATAACTCACGACTCAGAAGACTCAGTGGTTCCAATTGTGGATCCGGGATGTGAAAGAGGCTGTCAGTAGCTAAGAGTGTTGGCTCTCGCTACATCCACAAGTGTTCAAGCGGTGCAGGCCTGTCGGGCGTCCCCGAAGTGGGCACTGATTTGTTGTAGTTTGCTTGATATACCGGCAACCAGTAAGCAATAAGCCGTGTGGATACCTCACGTAAGTCCTCCGTTCCAAAGTGACAATGAATTTGACTTTGCCACAGATAAATTATGATGATCCAGTTATATGCTCTCAGGAGTAAAAAAGTAAAACTGCAACGCGTTTCGTGTCGACCAGGACACTTTATCAAGCAGAAAGTAATGAGTGGATATGTGCTTCCAAAGCCCCTCCTTTATACTGGGTTTCCAATTAATTAGGCAAGCACCTGTCTATGCTTGGTCAGCAAAACGTAACGATACAGAATGTGAACCAAGTTACTAAGAATGTTATGCACTGGTGGGTGAAGGAGATAAATAAAGAATATTAAACGATAAACGAATAATGATAATCAACAGTAAATGATTGAATGCACATATAAATACATACATATATAAATAAATGAATAATGAAGATAAAAGTAAGAATAATAATAATAATAATGAGGACCTAGTCTAATATAATTGATAACATGGTTAATAGTATACACAGGGCAATGAGTTTCTTTAGCATCTATCATTACTAAAAAAAATATATATAAAAACAAAACAAGAAAACATAAAAGCAAAAAACATAAAATTGGAAATTAAAAATTAAAGAACAATACAAGGAAAAATTGATTGCGAAAATTAATCAATAAATATGAACCTAACATAAGACAATGACAAAAGATTGATATATTTGGATAGATAATTACACGACCCATAGTAGTGCGCTTTTTCGCCATCTGTGAATTAAAATATTTTCATATTTTGTCATGTATACAAATGTCATTCAGTATAGTCTATAACGCTTCTAGTATGTGAATACATAAAAATGTATCTCGTTACCATATATAATGTACTGTGTATTGTAAATATTATATAAAGAATAATAATAATAATAATAAACAGTGATAAAAATAAAAATAAACAAATACAGTGAAGTGATCCAATAGCCTGAGGTACTAAATAGCCTAAATACTAGTGCACCACTGGATATCTAAAATACGTGACCATGATTATGATCCCATGATATCCATGTGAATCATTACTTTATAGAATAATATTCGTTAATAAATAGATATATAGTTTTAACCAAAGAATTTAAGTCACAGACTTTAGTCATCCACCAAAGTCTTAGCCAAAACTCAACGATACATATTGGCACCTGATTATAGCTAATAGAGTTAGTGCCATGATTAAAGTCATAACATAGGTCTTAGACTTAAAATATCAGCTGTGAAATTCATAGTAGGTAATAAATGTGATATGATCTAGTGTAAACTTTTTAATTAATATTTCGTATATTATTTGTTATTTTATGTTTTCATATATAAAAAATGAAAAAACGTGTTGTGTAATTAATAAAAGTGCAAAATCTTAAGAATTGGGAACTCCGGTGATCTCAGAATCCCATAGTAGTAAATTCCAGAGCTTCATTCAAGCCGTCTGGTGCAAGGGTTTGCAATTGAAAAATCCATTTTGTCTCACTCCTGCAAAGGGATCTA
>WWET01007713.1:0-14791 GCA_011038615.1 Limnodynastes dumerilii | reverse complement strand
CGCTGGTCAGTATCTGTGTAATAATAATATAATAATATAATAGTATTAGAGATGAGAGGTGATAAATAACAGTGTAATAGGAATGCTGGTCAGTATCCATTTAATAATAATATAATAATAATAATAATAATAATAATAATAATAATATAATAGTATTAGAGATGTGAGGAGATGTCTCCTAGTACAAGTATAAATAACAGTGTAATAGTAACGCTGGTCAGTATCTGTGTAATAATATAATAATAATATAATAGTATTAGAGATGAGAGGAGATGTCTTCTAGTACAAGTATAAATAACAGTGTCAACATGGTTTAACCCAAGTGTAACTTTCCACCTGTTTTCCTCTTATAGTAACCCTTTGCTGATGAACTTTACATTACTGTGGTGTGATTAAAGACAGCTGAACGACACGATTATAATATTAAACCAATCAGTAAATCGGATGAGTATGTGACGTGTGAGGACAGTTGGTGGCACCGCACCATGTGACACAGAATGTGTCTTCGTACCATCGCTCTTCTGTCTAATGTAAAACTCTTCAGCAGAGATCTGTCAGATTACTGGCCAGGCAAAACTTTAGTTTAATGTCTCCCATTCCTCCAGTTACATTTTGAAATTAGTGAGACTGACACTTTATAGCCGGCAGGAAGAAGCAATTTGGCGAGATTTCAGTAAATGAGGATCGTGGGTGTACATATGCCTTATATAGTAGGAAAAGTTTTCTCTAAATAATGAGGCTGGATCACAAAAAAATCAGCATCTCAGGAAATCTAGATACAGGAGGAAAATAATTAGGGGACGTCAGGATGTCTTAATGGCGTCTGTCACCGGTTGTGCGTCGGATCTCGTACCGGGAGAGTCTTGTGTATTGTATGTTTCGCTGCTTCCGTGTTAATAATGTTTCATAATTATTTACTTTATCCGCAGTGATTCAGTGACAGCCGCGTCACACGACACCGTCATTCGTGTAGCGGTGACAATGCCTCGCTCCTGGCGCTATTAGCGCAATTACAAGTTTCCAAATTCAAAAGAGAAGTGATGTCATAGGGCGCGGGTGCGACGCAGAATAAGCGCAGTATACGAGCGCACAATAGACTGAGAGGTGTGATGTAGCAGCCCGTGCAAGGTGCATGTTACTTATAAGTCATTCAAACTGGCTTCATTATAATGAAAGTATTAAATATTATTAAAATTAATTACATTTATCTGCTCCTAACTCGCCCGTCCTGCCTCTAACCCGCACCCTGTTTTTAGGAACCTTATGGCACTTAAGAGTAGCATAGGGCTTCCTTAAGTAACCGTACGTATTTTCCTTCTTAAGAACGGATATCCCTCCCCCCTGCCCTCCCCGGCTCATCCTAATCCCTCCCACTTCTACCTCAGTCCACCCCAACTGGGCATTAGGCCGTCTCTTTCGTCCTAAACTAAACTACCCTGTGCGGTCTTTAAAGACTGCACGGTGTCCATCCACCTAACTGGTACGTACTGTAGATAGCGTAAATGACCTATTACGCATGCGCAGGAGGTCATTTCGGGAGAATCCGGCCCATTGTTCTTTTCTTAACACAAAAACCAAACCATTTCAAATTTAAATGTACATTTATAAAGTCTCAGAAAAATGTGTGTCTATGTGCTGCTGTGTAACCACAACAATTGGCGTGTAGCTGTCATTCCAAGAATCGCTATTTCAACAGAGATACGGCCGACGCTAACATGTCACCTGTATTGTTGTAGTGTTGTCGTGTTGTATAGTTGTAGTGTTGTCGCATTGTATTGTTGTAGTGTTGTCGTGTTGTATTGTTGTAGTGTTGTAGTTTTGTCGTGTTGTATTGTTGTATTATTGTAGTGTTGTATTGTTGTAGTGTTGTATTGTTGTAGTGTTGTATTATTGTAGTGTTGTAGTTTTGTCACGTTGTATTGTTGTATTATTGTATTGTTGTATTATTGTAGCAGGAGTAAAATTTACAAACATTTATTTCAGCACAATTACCATGCTGAAAGCATAACCTTCACCATCCTCATCCCAAAGCCTAACCCTCCCTCAACCCTAAACATAACCCCCCCAACCCTAATTATTCCCTCCCTGTAGCCTCACTTTATTTCTTCCCTAACCCTTACATTAACCATCCCTGTCCTGCAGCCTAACCTTAACCCTCCCATAACCCTAACACTTATCTTCCTCTTCCTGTAGCCTCACTTTATCCCTCCCCTAACCCTAACCTTAACCATCTTTGTCTGGCAGCCTAACCTTAACCCACCCATAATCTTAACCATCCTCCTACCGCAGCCTAACCTTAAGCCTCCTCTCTCAACAACCTAACTCCAACAATCACCTTCTAGCAAACTAACCTTAACTGTGTCCTTCCTGCAGCCGAACCTTAACCGACCCCATCGGGGAGATTATAATTCAGCATTGCGGACGACTATCTTGTCGAAATAGGTGCATTCGCCATTGAACCTGTTCCGATATGAAACTGCTCTTTATTAGGAAGGTGTCCGGTGATAGGGCCGCAATGAAGCTCTTAGCCGTATCAGTGTCAAAACAGCGATCGCTGCAGCGGATACGACACCCCTCGAGCTATAGATCATTGATTGCCCAATTTCTAGTATTAGCTTTTATTATTTGTTCCCAGAATTAGATTACGCACCGACCCTTCCATCTGTGCCCCTCCCCCTGTCATGGCGCACTGACCACCTGATGTAAGGAGCCATTGCTGCAACAATTATGGCCAATTTCATGGTTATAAAATAATGAAGTTATTGAAGATTAGAGCTCACTTTCCACCGTGCGTCAAACAGCGCATTGATTTCATAGTCAATTAAGTGGCTTCAATTGGATAATATGTGAGAAGATTTCTGTGTAGTAATCAAATGGTCGCACGTCCGTCTTACTGGGAACTGAGCGCGTCCAACCCGCCACATAACAAATGATAACAGCGGGATTCCGTATCTCACCGCACAACAATATCCAGAACTACAGCGGCATATAACTCTGGCAACGAGCAGAGAGTAAAAGCAACACGTTAAATGAACGGTTTAGATCTCAGCGGAGCCTTGTGTCATAGGAATATTAATACCTAATGTCTGACATGAAGGCGGACGAGACGGTCTTCACGAGCACGAGATACAGAGGAACCATTGATCAGAAATATAATATAATTCATCGCGTCAGAACTCATTTGGAAACTTCCGAGTGATTCCAGTTCAGTTCAGGAGTTACTAATGACAGATTTACCCCTCCCACTGGGGCTGCCGCAGTGTGACTCCTCCCACCACAAATGTCGCAGTCTCACTAAACAGCCTGATCCCTATCACCCAGAGGCGTATCGTGAACGGCTTGGGCCCAAGCTGGACAGGACTGTGCTGAGAGAAGCAGTCGGAGAGGAGTCTCTCACAACGTATTATTCATCACTCTTACATGGAGGGCCGAGGACTGCTTAAGGCTATCAGCCTCTGATGCTTGCTTACAGTGCAGCGGAAGCGGCTGCCATGGGCCCACCCTACTCTCCTGTGGGCCCAGTAGCAGCCACACCCCTTGCTGCCCCTTTAGAAAGGTTGCTGGCATGGTGGCGGGGCTTAATGACTTCATTTATACAAATCATGTCATTAAGGTGTAACGTGAAAAGGATCCTATGCAATGACTTTTTAGAAAATGAGCTAAGCCCAGGGCTGCCGACAACTGAAAGCTTCCCTCTGGGAGAACCCGGAAGGAAGCTATTGATTGCAACAAGGGGGCGGGGCTTAATGATGCAATTTATGTAAATAGCTTCATTAAGTCACGCCTCCTGTCAATCACTTGTGTGATCTCTGGTGTTAAAGGGGATGGGCGGAGCTTGATAACATGCATCAAGTCCCGTCTGTCCTTAGTAACTCTAGGGATTACAATAGAGATTGATTGGGGGTCGGGGCTTGTGGGAGATTTGCCGGCTCTCCCAAGATACCAAAAGAACCGCTCAAATTTTTGGAGTCTCCTTTCCGGGAGAGTCAGCAACCCTGCCCGTTACTCCCACACTTGCAGGAATTGAGCCTACGCCAGTGGGCGTGATGTATTTCTGCATGACTTTCTATTGGACATGCTCAGAACCGAGACGCACACATGTTACCAAACCCCATAAACTGTGGCGTAACGGCTTGCGTGTTAAGGGGATTTTCATGGGCGTGTGTGGATAAAGGTACAAAGTCTCTCCCGCAATATATGGGAGACTCATGAAATTCGGGCAGTTCTTCCAGTATCCCAGAAGAGACGGAAAATCTCCTGTATGTCTGTTATTATAGTGATCCCTAGTGTTACTAGGGGTGAACGGGATTTTCGGCATTATCCCCGTGCACCTGTTGGAACACTATGAATTACAATAGTGATTGTCAGGGACGGGGCTTAATGATGCAATTTTCATCTGACTCTTGCACGCTCATTACCAGCTTCCATTCCCGTTTACAGGACTTCTCCTGTGCTGCACTCACATCCCTATCTTCTCCTGACTCATATATATCTCTCCTCTCTCTCCCTCCGCCCAGGATCTGCCCAAACTCATTACCTGCTCCCATTCCAAGTTACAGGACTTCTCCCGTGCTGCACCCACATCCATATCTTCCTTTGTCTCATATATCTCTTCTCTCTCTCCCTCCGCCCTGCCCAGGATCTGTGACTCTTCCACACTCATTACCTGCTCCCCTTCTTGGTCACAAGACATCTCCCGTGCTGCACCCACATACCTGCCATCCATTGTCTCATATATCTCTCATCTTTCTCCCTCCGCTCTGCCTGTGACTCTTCCACTCTCATTACCAGTTTCCATTCATGGTAAGAGGACTTCTCCTGGGCTGCATGTCATGTCTTGTTTTATATATCTCCCATCTCTCTCCCTCCGCTCTGCACAGGACCTGCTATACAGCCACACATTACATGTTCCCATTCTCCAGAATGAACTTCCTCACCCAATAAGTTACCAAGATCCTCACTATGACTGTTACTATGCTTCAACCATATAATCAGCTTCTAGCCTTTCCAATATCCCTTTGCAGTTTCTCTGTTATTACAGTGTCTCTTTATTCAATAAGATCTCTTCCCTGGACATCCTTTCCCTATTCAGTTATCTTTAGCCGGGTTCTAAATTGACTGTGGCTCTAAACAGATTTGTACCCAGTAATTTCATGACCTGCTCAACATCCACAGAAGACAATATCATTATTTGTTCCACCAAAATGTAAAGTAATGGCCCTCACACCCCTGCGGGAACATTTTCTTCACCCCAAGGGGCTAAAAATGCGTTTGACCCTCTTTGCAATACATGGGTCACCTCCTCATCCTCCATCTGTTCTCTTGTGACATCTGAGATATAGATAAATGGGATTCCTGCAGATTGGGTTAACGCGTTTGACATGGTTACAGAGACACCCCGTGTTCCTCTTCTCCCAGTATTAATGATCATCTTTTCTCTATCATCAGCCGGAGGTACAAAGGTTACCGGTTATTGGTATTAATGCATAAATAAACCCTGAGCGGTAATAACGTCTAAGCTCAGTGTCATCCGCATAATAACACTCCGCCGATTGTCAATGTGAGCCTTTTATTTTCTAACACAGCAAAGTGATTCCCGCTTCTCTGATATCTCTAAGTGGATTAAATTGCATTTGTATGTGCGCTCGCAGGCGTAAAATTAAGCCTAATCGTACATTTTTATTTCGGGGCTGACACTCTTCTTGTGTCCCAGAAGGATTACTGGAGAAAAAAAAAGGACTGCGCGCAAATAATTAAATAAAGGAGCAGCCGGGAAGCTCTGTCCATGGCTGCCGCTAACTTATCACAACTGCTGCTGAAGTGCAAAGGACTGGAAAAGACACTGTGCGTCCAATCCGGCGCTGAGCAAACACTAGCTGAAATTTCTCTTTCGTGATTTTCTACTGCACATGCTCAGAACTGTAGAGCGCGCCGCCACGGCCAAATCACATCTGAGTGCAACTCGATCTGCGGCGGCTGCATCCTGAGGGGCGTATAGAGGAAGGGAATGAGCTGAGGGACGGGAAGGGCCACAAGCATGTTCCCCCGATCCAGAGCCGATCACAGACGTAACAAAGGGCTGTTTACATAAAACATTAGCACCAGTCCCCGGTCATGTCTAAGTCCAGGGGGGATCTTCCACCAATTATTTCTTTGCTTTGCTTTTTAACAATTTGGACCAGATTTACTAAGCTGCGGAAAAGGAAAAGTGGAGTTGTTGCCCATAGCAACCACCAGAGCACAGTGTCATGGCTGAAGTTAGGATTATTGTAACGTCAATGTGTGAATATTACAATTCTCTATCTGACAGTTGTTGACATTACAACGCTGCTGGGTAACATAAGGTCAACTTGTTCATCGTGTAACATCGTAGTTACCAACTCTCCCGGAATGTCCGGGAGACTCCCGAAATTCGGGCAGTTCTCATGGTATCCGGGGAGAGCCGGCAAATCTCCCGCAAGGGACTTGAGGCTCGTGGTTTCCATGCCTCAAGTCCTGCCCCCCTGCCTGGCAACACTAGTTTACTAGTGTTGCTAGGGACAGGGAGGGACTTGATGACGCAAATTGCATCATCAAGCCCCACCACCATCCCTATGAAACCCCAAAATGGGTAATTAATTTTAAGGGGCGGGGCTTAATTGTGCGATTTGTATAAATTGTGTCGTTAAGCCCTACCCCCTGCATTCATGTATGGCTTCCCTCCAGGATCTCCCGGAGGGAAGCTTTTAAAAGTAGGCAATCCTGTATAACATAAAATGCAGACACATTAGTTACACACATGTAATATATGATAAGCCACCAGCCTCTTCCAAGGCTTTCCTGCGGAGAGTCCCTGTACCGGGTCATATACCGTATTTCCCCATGTACAAGACACACCCCTGTATAAGACGCACCTTAATTTTGGGGTCCCAAAATTAAAGGTGTATCTTGTACATGGGGAAAAGCTCTCTCCCCGCTTTCAGGTTTCTTACCTTTGTGGATCATCCACCGAGCGGGACTGCGCCATAATATGACGTCCTGCGGTAGCTGAGAAGTCTGTGACCGCGGGACTTCATATCCCAGTCTCGGCCACCGCTGGACTTCATATTGTGGCCGCCGTCCCGCTCGGTGGATGAGCCGCAAAGGTAAGAAAGCTTTGGAGGAGAGGGGGCTGCAGCCTAGACATCATTTTTAAAGACCCTATTTTTTTAAAAAAGGTGCGTCTTATACATGGGGAAATACGGTATCGTGTGTTTGTGACAGGCCGCAGTGTTTGACTAGAATTTTCGTCACACTTGTTAGTCTTTCTTATAGCAATGTTTAGCAGAATCAGCCCGAGTTCTACATCTTATTTTTAACATTTGGTTAAACTAAAACTTATTTCCAATGTGACTCAGATAATGAAAAGTCCCTGTTTCCTTTTGATTCGGTATCTTGACATATAGTTAGAATAATTGCAATAGTATCACATTATTTCAAGGCTTTTGAATTGATCTATTTTCAGATCTCGCCGTGGCGTTTGACAGACGAGCTGCAAGTGATGGAAGAATCCCGTTTAGCGTTGGGGAGGGCGGGGGAGGTAAGTCTGTGCACTGCATATTAAAACAATTTGTTGCTGAGACCTTCTGAAATGACGGTTTTCGACTGTGAAACACAGAGAAATATTTTGAAAAGCTTCAGTCATAACGGCGTCAGATCGCTTAACGGGAGAGCCATAAAATCCTGACAAGCCTCTGTCTCAGGCGGAATATTTTTACGCAGTTCCCGCAGTCTCGCCTGTAGCCCTGAAGACAGGCGCGCGTCTCAGGATCCCGGGAACGCTTTGCAAGATATCTATCATCGGCGGCTGCTATCAGATTATAATTTGGAATAATGGAGCCGTCATTCCGCACATAACACATAATGTGCCCCCAAGACTTACAACACGATTCCGAGTCACCAACGTCCTCACGTGGCAGCCGCCATTCGTCACCCCCTGTCACGTGACAGAAAATAAAGATTCCGTGCTGCCATTTTCCAAATTGTCCTTCACGGCACTTTACCCGGATAGCGCTCTCTATGAACGTGTCAAGGTGAGTTCTGAGTCTCCGGTCTCCCTGCCAAGGTCTTCAGTCAGCGCAAATCTCTGCAGCCTGAGCCGCGCTTATCTAAATCAGACACGTCCGGCGACATCATTTTCCTAATTCTATTATCTATCTGCCACAACACGGCCCTCAGCCTCTGCCAGGCACCAGATAGCAGACGAGCCCGGGCTGGCCGCTTCTCTGTTTACAGGCTGATGTTCCCCTGGGTGTGATATTAGGTGACCTCGTGTGCAATATAAACAGAGGAGCTCCCGCCTGTCCGGATGCACACAGAGCAGGAATATCATTTACTCTCTATGGGGTAGATCCAGAACAACGTACGCGAATTAATTTACGTTAGCCGCTAGCGTAAATGAACACAATAGTACTTACGGCGCATGCGCACGGCTGATGTTACGCCATGTAAGGCATAGCGTAAAGGGCTGTCACGTATCAGTGGCGTATCAACTTACAAAGGGGCGTGCCAGCCATACGCCACCCATATTTACGCTTTGAAGGCGGGGTGAGGCATTTAAATCATACAGTATGGGCGTGCTTAGCAGCATAGCTACGTGTGGGAAGTACGTCCGCTAGTGGTTACGCTGTGTAAAGTTAATGTAGGATATGAAACGCGTAAGGCGCCTAAAATACGTAGTGCAGAGAGGGCACGCTAGCGTACGTAAAAGCATAGCTCTGGATCTGGCTCTATATCCTTACATGGCAGCCATGAATCTGGTGACGGATAATACAAGAGTCTCATGTTCCTGCTACTGCTTATTTTACAGAATGTACAGTATTAGATTCGGGGCTGAACGCTTCATCAGCGCCTATAATCATTCTTTATGCCCTACCTATTCTTTATGCCGTCCCAACCTGTCAGATAGCTGCCATAATAAATGAAAAAAAATAATGATTAAATGTCTCTTTTTTCCAAAGGACAAAGGGGGTGATTCAGAGATGCGATTGCGAAAAGATCGCAAATATACGCAACTAAGTTCAGATCTTAGCAGGTTACAGCCCACTGTTTAAATAGTCACTCCCCTTGCAAACAGCGGCGGATCTTAAAGTTAGACCACCATTGACTAACCCTAACTCTGCGCTGTCATTTGAGATCTTAAGGGAAGTAGTAGCGTTTATTTGAGATCCTAAGTGTCTGCCCGCGCCCACTTTCCCTCATCTCCCTGCCTCCCCCCGCCCATTTCCATGCAAATCCTTCAGATCTTAAACTTCCGCAGCACTTAAGATCTTAAGTGCTTGCGATCGATTCACAGGTCCGCGCTTAGCGAATTTAAGATCCTAACCTCTACGTAGACGGCGTTGCACTATTACTACGCATGCGCATTGATGCGAATTTTCTAAGATCCTAAATATACGCTCCTAAGTAGCGATAAAATCGCATCTCTGAATCAGGCCCAAAGCATATAACTGGGGTGTTATCACCTTCTTAGATGTGAATCAGGTCCACAGTACACCCTATATTGGATCTTCGCTGCCTTTCAGTGAGACTCTCAAGCGCAGGGTTATACCAGGGTTGCCGACTCTCCTGGAATATCCGGAAGAGTCTCCAGGTATCCCAGGGAGAGCCGGCAAATCTCTTTCAATATCTCTTGTAGGGACTGATCCAGAACTACGCCCGCCGTACTAGCTACGGCGGGCGGTTGCTAGCTACGGCGGGCGTAAGCGTAAGATCGGCTGCAAAGCCGATCTGCGCATTTGCTGGGCAGATGTTGCCCGGCGTAGCTACGGCAACACCCGATCTACGATCGGGCGTCCGTAGGAACAGCGTAGTGATGCTGGAGGGGGTGTCCCCCCAGCGTTACTACGTTAAGTTTAGTGAAGGTGAGTGGGGGGAGTTAGTTTAATGAGGGAGGGAGGGAAGGCTTAGCGTTACAACGCTCCTGTGCGAGCGTATTTTCCATTGCTTACGCCGGCTGAAGTTAGGGTAGCCTTCAGCCGGCGTAAGCAAAGGAAAATATGGCTGCACAGGGGGAGTGTCGGGGAGAGTAGACGCTGATACGCTGTGCTTTAGTAAGCACAGCGCATCGGCGTAGTTCTGGATCAGGCCCGTAGTCTCTAGAGTTACTAGGGATGGGCGGGACTTGATAATGTCATCAAGCCCCGCCCAACCATGAAACATTAGAGATTACAGGAGTGATTGACAGTGGGTGGAGCTTAATGGTGTGTCATCAAGCCCCGCCCAACCCTGGAACACTAGAGATTACAGGAGTGATTGACAGTGGGTGGAGCTTAATGGTGTCTCATAAAGCCCCGCCTCTTATAGAATTCTATGGCTTTCCTCCTGGTTCTCCCAGAGGTAAAGGTTTATAAAGTCGCAACCCTGGGTTATATAACATACTAATCAGCACTGTAAGTCTCTAATAGTGATCATAAAACAGCTACACAAATGCAACACTGAAATACACAGTGTGAAGAGAGTGCAAAAAGATAAATACAGAGTTGTGAGGCCGAGGCCCCTAAGCTTCCCCTTACTGATGTGCGTTTCGCCATAGAAGCTTAGGGCTCCATTCACTTTATTTGATTTCATATGATAAGCCCCGTTTTTTTTAAATCATGTAATGTAAGTTTCTTTATTTACATTGCTATCATCGAAACCATGATGACGATAGCATTAACGATCGCTGACCCCTTCAAATGAATGCAGACCTGCTGATCACTGTATTTACTAAGGATCGGCATGGATTGTAACAATCTGACCCGATACATTAACTAACGCCATATGAAGATGGCGTTAGTGAAAGAATTCCGGTGGTGTCTCCATGTACCGCCCTCTTCCTGCTTCTATTTTTATTATTGGAGGAAAGGGGGTATATATTGGGAGACTGCTGGAATACATTTAAAAGCTGCAAAGTAGAAGAAAAAATAAATAAATAAAAATAAATATATAAAGAAAGAAAAAAAAGAAAAAGTTAAAAGTTACCTGACGGACAGGGCGTCTGTTTCGAAACAATTTTACAAGTCCCAAAAGGCAGCTGCTGCACATGTGCCGGAACTTAGTTTCCGAGCGAGGCTGAACAATGTCAGCGAAAGGCTCACTCACCATCGTGAGATGTTTAGCTCCTTGTATGAGTGTATGTATGTATAGCTCCATGTATGTGTGTATGTATAGCTCCATGTATGAGTGTATGTATGTATAGCTCCATGTATGAGTGTATGTATAGCTCCATGTACGAGTCTATGTATAGTTTCTCCCTGGAGGTGCTCCTCTATCTTCTATGAGTCTCCCTCTGCTGCCCCCTGCTGGTCTCCTTTCTGCCGTCTCTCTCTGTTATGTCTTTCTATGTGAGTTGGAATTAGCGACAGATAAAATTCACCCCATGCAGAGTAATAAAGAGTAAACCGCTTCCCGTACGACAATTAAATGAGTAGGAGATTTTTATGAAGATAAGTGGACGTCACCTCGTAAATGCAAATGGGAGTTTATTTAGGAATACAAGCAAGTTATTTTGATAAATGTGTCTGAGGGATATATGCAGAGAAGACAGTGCATGAAATATGGCTCTTAATACTTGTAAACAGGCTGCCTAATAACTAACAAGTAACACATTGTAATTGGTAAAATGAACAAGTCTGCAATCATAATATTTACAGCCTGAGCTGTGCATGGAGGCGGATCGTCCTTCTCGTCGATATTTATGAATTGCTCGATTACATTACTAATATTTGTGCAGCCTGACGTTTAGAACAGCTATTTATTTATATATTTGCCTTTGAATCATTATTGCTCCTCAGAAGAGAGAATACACACAAGGGGTTGTGTGCTGTGTTGTGTGCTGTATGTTGTGTGCTTGTGATCAGGTTGTGCTGGGATCGGGGGGAGAGGAAGGGTCTGGTAAAGACAAAATGGAAATAACGGTGATTGGAAAGTTACATGGATGTGTGCGTGTATATGTGTGTGTGAGTATATATGTGTGTATGTGTGTATGTGTGTATGTCTGTTGAGTGTGTGTGAGTATATATGTGTGTGTATGTATGTATGTATGTATGTATGTGTGTATGTGTGTATGTCTGTGTGAGTATATATGTGTGTGTATGTGAGTGTGAGTGTATATGTGAGTGTGTATGGGTGTGTGTGTGAGTATATATGTGTGTGTATGTGAGTATGTGTGAGTGTGTGTGAGTGTATATGTGTTTGTGTGTGTAAGTGTATATGTGTTTGTGTGTGATGTGTTTGTGTGTGTAAGTGTATATGTGTTTGTGTGTGTAAGTGTATATGTGTTTGTGTGTGTGAGTGTATATGTGTTTGTGTGTGTGAGTATATATGTGTGTGTACATGAGTGTGTATGGGTGTGTGTGAGTGTGTGTGTGAGTATATATATGTGTGTATGTGAGTGTGTATGGGTGTGTGTGAGTATATATATGTGTGTATGTGAGTGTGTATAGGTGTGTGTGAGTATATATATGTGTGTATGTGAGTGTGTATGGGTGTGTGTGAGTATATATGTGTGAGTGTGAGTATCTACTGTCTATGTACGTGTGTGTTTATGTATATGTGTGTGTGATTGTGTGTGTGTGTGTGTGTGTGTGTATGTATGCAAAGGCGAAACTAGTGGGTTGTGGGCCCAGGTACAAAAAATATGCTTTGGCCCTGATAATATCCCAGGTAACCCGGTGCAGTGATGACAGCTGTGGGCCCCTGTGTCAGCATGGGCCCCGGTGCCGCTGCACCTTTTGCACCAATGGTATATTTTGGTATTATACAGCGCTTTACAGAGGATATTTCACACTCATATCAGTCCCTTCCCTATTGGGGGTACATCCTAAGTTCCCTAAAACATACACACACACACACACATTAGGGGTAATTTATTCAGCAGCCAATTTACCTACCAGTGTGTATTTGGAGTGTGGAAGAAACCGGAGCAACCAGAGGAAACCGACACATACACAGGGAGAACTTACACCCTGCACACAGATAAGGCCTAGTGCGGGAATTAAACTGATGACCTCAGCGCACAGGTGGCAGTCCCTGGCACACACAATGCTCCCTGCTTAACGCTTTACGCAGGGCCTGTCCCATAAAACACTGGGCTAACACCACAAGATATGAGGCAGGAAGTTATTTATCACAAATAGAAATAGTGAAGGAGTCGTTGTGGTAATTACATCTTCAAATGAATATTAATTCTGCTGGTAGGTGAGTATTCATCCCCTGACAGGCTAATGAGCCCCTGCGTCTCCAGCGTCTGCTTTACATGTATATATTCCGCTCTGCTCCGCTCTCCGGTGCATTCAAATCTGTTAACTTCAAGTGCAAACTATTCTTATCTGCGATGTCTCATCCTGTCACCAGTGTAACGCTATCATGTAAATCAGTGTATATTCATCAAGGCTTATTTCCCCTTCACAGCTTTCAAAACATGTTCCAGGGATCCATCCAGAGACAGATACTGTGGACAGGCGGTCGGCAGATGTGACGGAGGGTAATCAGTTGGTTTGTTAGCGCAGGTGACTGTCTCCAACGTTACTCTGCTTCCAGAGCGACTCAATCTGTATATTAGGACGTTCTGTGAGCGACACAGACAAATGCTCTATTTAACCATAAAACATTGCATTTACCATAAATGGCGTGTGTACATACATATGTGTGTGTGTGTATGTGAGTGTGTGTGTGTGTATGTGAGTGTGTGTGTGTATGTGAGTGTGTGTGTGTGTGTGTGTGAGTGTGTATGTGAGTAAGTGTGTGTGTGTGTGTGTATGTGAGTGTGTGTGTGTGTGTGTGTAAGTGTGTATGTGAGTGAGTGTGTGTGTGTGTGTATGTGAGTGTGAGTGTGAGTGTGTGTGTGTGCGCATGTTTGTATGTATGTGAGTGTGTGTATGTGAGTGTGCGTGTGTAAGTGTGAGTGAGTGTGTAAATGTGAGTGTGTCTGTATGTGAGTGTGTATGTGAGTGTGTACATAAATATCTACACCAGCTGCAAGAACTGTCTGTGTCCACAATAATGATGTCGGTGACAGATATTCGACCTTTGGTGGAACGTGTAACCTTACAAACAAATCACTAATAAGGGCCTGATTCAGAGATACGATTTTATCGCATTTAGGTGCGTATATTTAGGATCTTAAGAAATTCGCATCATTGCGCATGCATAGTAATAGTGCAACGCCGTCTACGTAGAGGTTAGGATCCTAAATTCGGTAAGCGCGGACCTGTGAATCGATCGCAAGCACTTAAGATCCGAAGTGCTGCGCAAATGTAGGACCCGAAGGATTTGCATAGATATGGGCGGGGGGAGGCATTGTGATAAATATGGGCGGGGGGAGGCATTGAGATGAGGGAAAGTGGGCGCGAGCAGACACTTAGGATCTTAAATAAACGCAACTAATTCACTTAAGATCTCAAATGACAGCGCAGAGTTAGGGTTAGTCAATGCTGGTCTAACTTTAAGATCCGCCGCTGTTTGCAAGGGGAGTGACTGTTTATTCAGTGGGTTGTAACCTGCTCAGACCTGACACTTAGATGCGTATATTTGAGATCCCATCGGCAGCGGATCTCTGAATCAGGTCCTAAATCCCTAAAGGTCTGAAAATGATCCTTATGCTTCGTGATGACAGCTCAGGAGATCGGGAGAATTAATTCCACTTTATGTAATATTTATTTTATTTATGACTACTGCATATTTTTGGCACTTCTGCTTTCTCAATTAACAGAGATACCTCCCATGTAGATTAATCACCATTATCACTATACATAACAGAGGTATAATAATCATTATCACTATACATAACAGT
>WWET01007712.1:29156-41711 GCA_011038615.1 Limnodynastes dumerilii | reverse complement strand
TGCCAGGCCAGAGGTACGCGTACCACTGGTGGTACGCGTACCATGGGTTGAGAACCCCTGCTCTAAGACATTGAATCAACAATTCTTCATAAAGTGCATATTGTGCTCAAATTTTTCATAAAGTGCAAAATAAATAAGATATAAGTCTTGACAAAAGTGTGAGGTCCTCCCTCTACATGTACCATACTCTAAGCTCTAAGAGGATAGATCCAAACAAAAACCAATACCTATATACAATCAACCTCTTCAAGTATGCTCACCCTATAAACCTTGTAAAAAGATGCTTACTATCCCTTAAAGTACATAACTAAAAGGGATCCTATAAATATCTATAATATTATACCTGTGTAATTATTCCATATAAAGTGTAAAATTGTGAAATTCTTAATAGACTTAATAAGGTGCTAAAAGTCCCCACATAAAGTGCTTACTAAGTGAAATTATCATAAAAACCACTTCAATTCGAATGCTCCATTTAACCCTTTAGGTGTTAATGTATCACATCTAAAAATTGCTTCCATCTCTGTTTTTGCTAGTATTTTCTTCATATTATTTCTCCTCCAGTTTGGCTGTATCTTTTTAATTCCCAGAATCCGTTTAATACCTTTGATATCACTATTATGTTTTTCCTTAAAGTGGGGGGAGAGAGGGTGGGTCATGATTCCCTTCTTAATATTTCTAATATGCTCTCCCCACCTCTCCCTCAATTACCTCGACGTCCTGCCAATGTATTGCAACGAACATGTGCACTCGATCAAATAAACACAGTTAGCCGAGTTGCAAGTAATGAAATCTTGAACTTTCATTTTACTATTGGCGCTTGTTTTATAAGAGATAATCTTACTTTGCCCCTCCTTAACTGATCTACATGCTACACAGGTCCCGCATTTGAAAAAAACCTTTATTCAAAATTGTTCCTGGTTTATTATGGGTATGGGCTGTACTTCTAACTACTGTATCTTTTAGGTTTTTCCCCTTTCTATACACAAATTTTGTTTTTTCTGGGTAATGAACATCACTTTATTTTGTTCCGGTTTACTTTTTTCTCTTTCCTGAATCAAACTCTTCCTTTCCTTATTTTTTGCTTTCAGAAAGGCCTTATTCACTTTTTCTTCCTCATACCCCTTCCTCAGAAACTGTTTCTTTAACACCTCTCCTTGTTCTAAAAATTTAATTTAATTAGTACAGTTCCTCCTGAGCCTCACAAACTTGCTCAGGGGGAACTGTATCTAACCAGATGGGATGATGCCCACTTAAAGTAGTTGGCATCTGTAAGTTTCCTATATGTTTCTGTTGCTATATTCCTTCCTTCTCAGTTTGAGGTCCAAAAATTCAACACTACTTTTCCCAATATTTATATCCAATCTAATATTTAAATCGTTTTTATTGAACTATTCAAAGAAATCTTTTAGGGAGATTTCGTTTCCTCTCCAAACCACAATAAAATCATCGATATATCGAAAAAAGGCAACCAGATGGGTTCTCGCCAATGGGTGATTATAGACATGCTCTGCCTCCCACCACGCCATAAAAATATTGGCGAATTTTGTCCCCATTGCTGATCCTTTTTGCTGCAAAAAGTAGTTATCTAGCAACCAAAAGTAGTTGCTCTCTAAGATACACCTTATTCCTGCAATCATGAATTCTTTCTTTCCTTCTTCCAGGTCACTCTTCTCTAGTATCCACTTATGGCTGTTATCCCTAATTCGTGATCAATTATGGAGTACAAAGATTGGACATCAGCGGTTGCCAATATCATATCTTCCTCCCATCCTATTTTTTCCATCTTTCTTATAGTGTCACCTGTATCTTTTAAGAAAGATTGAATCTTCAACATAAGTGGTTGGTGAAGGCAGTCCAACATCTGAGACAATTTGGATGTTATTGAGTCCACCCCGGCCTATTGGTCTGCCGGGGGGATTCTCTACATTTTTGTGAACTTTCGGCAGTGTATAGAACACTGGTACATGTGGATCCTCAACAATTAAGAAATCTCTTTCTTGATCTGACAATACTCCTTTCTTGTGGAAATATTCTACAAAATCCTTATATTTTTTCTCAATCATATCAGTGGAGTTCCCTCTCAATTTTCTATACGTTACTTGATCGTTAAGTAGTTGCCAACAAACTTTTTCATAATTTTCTCTATTCTGGATAGTAATACTCCCCCCTTTGTCAGAAGCTTTTATGACAATTTCCTTGTTATCCTTTAAACCCTTTAATGCTTCTCTTTCCTTTTTCTTCATATTATTATAATTATTATTTCTCCTTAAACTCCCTAATTTCTTTACATCTTCCTTAATTGATTTTTCAAACGCACTAACCCAACATCCCTTGTTGTGGAAAAAAGGTTGATTTTTTTCTAAATCTCACAATCTCGCTACTATTATTTTCTTGTTTATCTTGAAAAATTTTTTGGGGTCAATTTATGTATGAACTTTTCAATGTCTATGAATAATTTAAAACAATCACTCCTACTTGTTGGGGCAAACTTTAATCCCCTGTCCGCCATCCAGAACCTTCTTCTTGTGCTGCGCCGCTACTACTGACTATACGGTAACTAGAGTGGCCTCTTTTATAGAAATCCTGACGTCATTTGCATTTTGGGCCTCTAGTGGCCGCTCTAGTTACCGTATAGTCAGTAGTAGCGGCGCAGCACAAGTAGAAGGTTTGGGACGGCAGCAAGAAGCAAGCTCCGGCGTAAGATCATCAATCAAGGGGACAAGTCTTCATCTTAAAGAAGAAGAAAAGAAGGAATTAAAGAAGAATCGACAAGCACGTATTCCCAAGACGGATGACATCCTAACGGTGAATTATTTATTAATTGTTTATCAAACACTATGGGACAACTTACAATATTTGTACACTACAGGGTGGCCACCTGTATTTTTATACAATTATAGGGGACATTATATGCAGTTTTATTGATGTATAATGTATTATATGTATGTGATGTATATGTTAAGTGCTTATTTGTAACTGTATGTTTTTGTTTTTTTACACCACACAGCGCAGCATGGTTTTATGGCTTACCATGCTGACGCTGATAGAACTACAAGGCTCAGCAATGTTAAGCCTTTCAACCATGCTGCGCTGTTTTGTTTTTCTTTAAAGAAGGTTAAATAAAAATCGCCTAAGAAATGCTCCCTTTAGTGAATCCCGTGATTTTTTTGCGAAAATCGCGGCGATGGCTGGCGATTCATAATCACCAGCCAAAAGCGACCTTTCTAAATATACCCCAATGATTCAATATGGAGCAGATAGGTGTAATATGCACTCATAATAGTTGGTGAGACTCAAATCAATGAAGATTAGTACTGACCGACCCTCAAGTAGCGGGGAGCTCAAGTGTAGATCTGTAATGGTATACCTCTGTAATATAGATGTAAACTGCTGCTTTATAAGATAAGGAATCTTTGTCCGTGCATATAGGTAGATAAAACCACACTAAGTGAAAAGTTCTCTGTGATGGAGTCAGATGATAAACAGGCAGGATACTTGAAATAAACCACGGCCAGTATCGGGATTCAGTCTGGGTGGTATTGCAGCTGAGCTGGCTGAGTAGATGTTAAGAAGCTGCAAGTATTATCAGTGTGGTAGTGGTAATGTCCAGCTTAAGATACAAATACAAATGATAAGTAAAGAGGGTAATTGAAGTGTACAGCGGCCAGTATCAGGACTCAGCCCGACTGATATCACAGCCAAAATGGCTGAATGAATGTGAAAACAACGGCAAATATTACCAGTGTAATATCAAGAGTACTCTTGATTCACCACGTGAAGCAGACCAGTATATTACCATCAGTTTGAACCTTTATTCATAGCTGGACATTGCCACCATTACACTGGTAATATTTGCCGTTGTTGTTTTCATATCCAATCAGCCATTTTGGCTGTGATATCAGTCGGGCTGAGTCCTGATACTGGCCGATGTACTAGTGTAATATTAAAATTTTTATATCTACTCAAAGCGCTCCCCATATTTATATTCTTTTTTCCTTTTGGGACTAGTCATCCAAGGTTAACAACTTTATTGAGTAGCTACTTTTATATTGATTCTTATATTGAGTTTTATGTTTCACATTGCACTATTAGTTTTTTTACTTTGAGGGCTGAACAATACTCACTTATGTGTTTATTGTATTCTTTTTCCACTATGGAATAAGGTCAAGTACCATTTTTATGATATAATTATATTTTTTTGAGATTTTAAGGTAAATTTTTTTTATATTCCATTAATATGCCCTCTGCCATCTGGTATTGCATCTGGTTAAAATACAGTTATGACTGCTACCTTTTTACAACCTTCCTCAGTCACCTTGAGTACCACCAGACAGTTGTCCAAGTACCACCAGAGCCAATAGTACCATAGGTTCAGAACCCCTGATATAGAAGCCTATTGTAGGAATAATTTGAGCCCAATTACAATTAAGTTGGAATAAATGGGTTTACCATGGGACATAAACTCTATATATTTTATTTATTTTTCCTTAATTTTGCTCATATAAACCCCCATAATAGGACTATATCTCCTTCCCTTGAATACCCCACAAATAGAGCTCTATATTGCATAGAGACCTATAATAGGGAAATATAAAGGCCTATTATGTGAGGAAAATTTGAGCACAAATAAGGTGTAATAAATTGGCCCAAACTACCCGCTTAATAACTCTAGTCTCATGCTTATTGAGTCTGGATGGCCGTCACTGTTAAAGACTCTTACCACTCTGGTGAGAGTGCTTTACAATGTATTACAGCGTTGGCCATGCACTGTAAGACAGGCAGGCTGAGGCATTGTAGCAGTGGCAGCATTGATCTCCTGGAACCCGTCTCCAATCCAATACCATGTGCTAACGGTGCTAACTTCCTAAGAAGTTTAAGGAAGACAGCAATTGTAAGTTAAGGTAGGTATCAAAGATTGTTACAGAGATAGGATGGAGATGGGAAGGCTGGAAACAAAAGAGGGGGAAAAAATTACAAGGCTGGAGACACACGAGGGGGAAATATTGGAAGACTGGAGACAGAAAATTGAAATATTGGAGGGCTAGAGACACAAGAGGGAGAAATATTGGAAGGCTGGAAAGAAATAAGTGGGAAAATTGAAAGACTGGAGACAAAAAAAGGGGGAAATATTGGAAGACTGAAGACACGCAAGGAACGATATTGGAAGGCTGGTGACAAACAACTGGGAAATATTGAAAGACTGGAGAAACACAAGGTGGAAATAAAAAAAAGGCTGCAGAGAAACAAGTGGGAACTATTGGAAGGCTGGAGACGCAAAGGGGAGAATATTGGAAGATTGGAGACACACAAGGGGAAAATTGGAAGACTGTAGACAAACAAGGGTAAAGTCTTTGAAATTTGGAGATAATAAAGGGGAAAACACAGAAGGAAGAAATATTGGAAGGCTGGATACACATAAAATATTTAGTACATGAGGCTATACACGCCCTGCAAATTCGGAGGGGTGCCATGAATTAGCCTACAGTAAATTAAACTCTTAATCAGGCCCCAACTCCTGATATTCTGATTATATATCAAATCTATAAATATAAATAAATATATTCTGGTCAGATCTAATGCAGTGTGCAAAAGTGTGTATATATGGGAAGGTGTCACTCAATAACTGTAAGCACTCACAATGCTGCACTTCTTTTGTATTGTAAATACAAATATGTTTTCAATATTTTATACTCACAAGTAGGCATATTTTTTTTAAAGGCATTGAAATAAAATGACTGACAGTGGGCAGAAGGATGCAATCTTTATTTATGGTGGCCTCTAAGATATGGGGCCAGATTTACTAAGCTGTGGGAAAGGAAAAGTGGAGATGTTGCCCAAAGCAACAATCAGATTCTAGCTCTCACTTTCCTATTATATACTTGAAAATGTCAGCTAGAATCGAATTGGTTGCTTTAGGAAACATCTCCAGTTTTCCTATCCCTCAGCATAGTAAATCTGGCCCATGGTTTGTATGGTATAGTGGTGACTAAGATATAGTACCGTATTCACAGATCCGTTTTCATGTGGAGTTGTGTGCATATTTTTAGGTACGTTTTAACTGCGCATGCGTAGTAATTTTATTTACATACATTACGTAGATTATACGCTCGTAAGTACCTACCGGACGAACTTGTGAATCGCACTTGGTGAAATACGTACGGATGAAAGTGGGTGGGTGGGGGGCATTTAAATGAAAGCAGAGTAGGTAAACAGGGCCATTTCAAGGGGCAGGTAAGCCATGCTAGTAGGTCAGCCCCCCTTAGGTCTCACAGACCTCCCCCGGGCCGCAGTCACATAGACTGTAGATCACATAGACACTGGCCACATCAGATAACAGATGCAGCCGGCATCATTTAGCTGAACTGTCCTGATATACAGGGCTCCTGCAGGATGCCTGTAATACCAAATCTTTTTCATTGAATATCGCTATAGGGCAGTGTTATTCATGGGAATAGATTTGGTCCTACAAGGCTCCCCGTATCAGAAGCGAGAGAGGACCTGTTTAGGTAAATCAAGCACTGCGTCGCAGAGGAAGGAGCAAGAGGGAGAAGGTAAAGAAGGGTAAGTGAGTTTAGAAAACAGTTGTTCATATATAAGGGGCACAAAAGGAGACTACACGCATATAAGGGGGCACAAAAGGAAACTAAACGCATATAAGGGGGCACAAAAGGAAACTAAATGCAAAAAAGGGGACACAAAAGAAAACTGAACACATATAAGGGGCACAAATAAGTGAGTGAGTAAATTGCTGAAAACAGTTTATAAAGATGCAGATGTTAAACACCATTTCAAGGTCCATTCAGACTATTTATTACTTTTATATTGTTGTTTTTACGTCTGTCCACGTTAAAACTCTTCTGGGTCATCAGTAATATAATCTCACTTAATGAATCTAAGTGAACCTCAGGTTCACTAGGTAGAGAGATTACTGTAATCTCCAGTTAGTAGTTAGAATCCAGACCCTTTTGTTGTTAAGTGACATGAAGTTGCTCACTATGGAGACACGCTTTTTATCTAATTAGTATGAAACCTTCTCGTTACTTTAATTACAATATAATTTTTTGTTTGTTCTCAGTATTTATTATATTATTTGTGTGTACTAGGCATTATTCTGTTATTCAGAAGGATAGGCATAGGTTTACTTGTATAGTTTAACATGAAGCAACGATTTGTGAGTTAAGAAGATAAAATAATTAATAATTTAATCTTTTTACTAACTTCATTTTCATGTGATAATACCCACTTTCAAGTAAAAATTAAGTTTTTCATATTTACAAACCTTGGATCGCCATGAAAAACAGCAGTTTCTATCAGTGGTCTCAGCCGTCACCTTCTTTTCAGAGCTTTGTTATATTTACTAAATGCAGGAGCGCAGTTTTACACTATGTTCCCGGCGTAAAAATAGTAGTTATTCCAGCAATCTCCCCATATTCCCCCCTTTTGCTCCCTCTAATAACAGGTGGTAAGGGGGTGTGTGGGCAGAGTTTAACATGAAGCAACGATTTGTGAGTTAAGAAGATAAAATAATTAATAATTTAATCTTTTTACTAACTTCATTTTCATGTGATAATACCCACTTTCAAGTAAAAATTAAGTTTTTCATATTTACAAACCATGGATCGCCATGAAAAACAGCAGTTTCTATCGGTGGTCTCAGCCGTCACCTTCTTTTCAGAGCTTTGTTATATTTACTAAATGCGGGAGCGCAGTTTTACACTATGTTCCCGGCATAAAAATAATTATTATTTTAGCAATCTCCCCATATTTCCCCATTTTGCTTCCTCTAATAACAGGGGTGTGTGGGGAGATTGTTGGAATACATATCTATGAATGCAAAATAGCAATTAAAATATCAAGAACAATTTTTTAATAAGTACATTTTTATAAATAAATTAACAACAATAATATAAAAAAGAAGAGAAAATAGAAGTAAATTCACCTGTCAGGGGGATGCGCCTGCAGATTTTCAAGTCCCGGCATGAACACACTGTGCATGCTTTTTCATGCTGGGACATAAAATTTGAGAGTCATGTGTAGGACTTCATTCAATCTTCGCGATACCTCGCCGTAAGGATAAGTATTAGTAAATTCTGTATGCAAGGCTTGCAGTGAAGGTAAGCGAGTCTGGTGCAGCTTCATTCACAAAGAACCGAACAGGTAAGGAAATAGGAGCTCTTACCTTGGGCTCTATTTTTGTCACAAATAACTTTAACCAGCGCTGTATGGCTGTTATTCCTGCGCGCACTAATTGATTGGTCTAATTTTTTAAATATACAGTTATTACTTATTAAACATCAAAGCAAGAAAACCTGATAGTATGCATGCATTTAAAATAAAGAAACATTTCATTACATATAAGTAATGATAAAATAAATATTACTTCTGCAGAAATGTCCATATGTATTCCACTGTCAATAAGATCAATGGTGAAAGTTTCCAAGGTAAATAAGGTATATTATATTTAAATAGGGTATATCCTCTCCACTTATTATCAGTTTTAGTAAGCAATATAAGGGGACTGGTACCATAAGTTGGTTGCCGTCTGAAGCCATGTGCACTGTCAGGTGTGCTGATGCAGTGCAGCTATTTGATGACCGGTCCCTATTTTCTGTTCCCCTCTATTGGACCTCATTAGAGATCTCTATGCTGCAACTGTGGGTTTATTGTAGCGGGTTCTTGTATCAGTTCCTGCACTGGTCCTCCTCAGTCTTCCAGATGCATTTAAGGTCAGGGTAACTGCTGGATGTGCTTAAAAAATACCAAATGCAACAACAAAGAATCTTCTATGGTACAATATCATTAAGCTTTATAATTAAATAAATGTCAAATAAGTGATTGTGTAACACTCCTAAGTAGGAGGAATTTATACAGGACATGATTGCGAAATGTGGGTTCAGAGTAATTGGACTCAAAGAATGAGACCAGACAACGTCTTTGGTTTGAAAATTATTTTGATTTACTTTTCTCTGCTTCTGTTAAACTTTAGCAATTAATGGGGTGTGGGTCCGCGCTAAGAAAATCCGAATTTCGAAAATGCGAATTTCGAAATTTCTATTGTGAATGCGTTTTTTCGCAGAAGAATATGAAAGTTGAAATATGCGAATACATAACTTTTTCTAATTATAACATGCTGAATTTATAAAGTTTGTAATTCGAAAATCTCTATTTTGAATGTAAATGAATTTATAATATTTAAATTTAGAA
Organism: Limnodynastes dumerilii; assembly: GCA_011038615.1. Taxonomy (NCBI): domain Eukaryota; kingdom Metazoa; phylum Chordata; class Amphibia; order Anura; family Limnodynastidae; genus Limnodynastes; species Limnodynastes dumerilii. The sequence goes on along the minus strand of WWET01007712.1, from coordinate 32,504 downwards.
AATACCACATTTAGGATGGTTTGGTAATTATACATTTGACATTTCAAAAAATCGTATTTATAATGCTCCGATTTGCGAAATTTTGCATTTTCGAAACGCATGTAATGAGATATTGTACGAATTCGCCTTGCTCTATTACGCATGATTCATTTAGAACTTTCTGAATTTTGAATATTCAAAATGAGGTATGCTGTATTTCGGAGAATTGTATTTATAATGTTCAGTATTTAGAATGTTAATGGAAATATCTATTGCGCATTTCTGTATTTCGAATCCACATTGTGTATGGTGACTTTGGGAGCGTTGTTTGCACGTAAAATTACATTGCATATGTTTCCAAACATATTTTAATAACAAAGCATATTTTTTTATCTATCTATCTATATATATATCTATATATGTATGTATGTATATATATAAATATATGTATGTATGTTTAGAGTGAATATGTCCCAAGTCTAAATAACAGTGTAATAGTAAAGCTGGTTAGTATCTATTTGCAGTAATTCAAAGATATAGCCCTGCATGCAAAGTATGCAATTAACTTGACTCCCCCTGAAATCATCATGGTGTGGCCCAGGAGTAACTTTCCTCTCTAAATTTCAAGCTCATTCTTAAGTCTGGATCCAGCCCATACTGTATATATTTGTAATATACTTTTTTTTATTAACCACTTTTCTTTTATATTTTAAACCCTGTTTGTCTAATAAGATGTAGAAGCAGAAGTGATTCTTAAAATTTGTTTTCCCATGTTCTGCATATCTTTATCAGATAATAAAAGAAAGACATTCTATGTAGTGAATGATACCAAACCTAATGTCAGGGTCTGGGGTAAATTCTCATTGTTAGAACACTTTTCAAAGTATATTTCAAGAAATATATATATATCTGTAGGGGCCACAAGGTGGTAGGCACGCACTCACAATCCAATAAGTATGGAATCCAGTAGGGGTGCACGACAATAAGGCATATGGATGAAAAGAGCACAACAGCTCGTCAGCACTACCCTCAAATAATCAACTGTATCAAAAATTGGATAAACATCTTTTAATCCGGTATACCCGAACAACACTTCACAGTGGTGCAAAAAAAATATATATAAAGTGCACAGTGCAATGAAATAAAGTGATGAGGCTCTAGGTATTAGATAGCAAATGTTCCACATTAAAGTATAGACAGGAACTGTCCCAAATAAATGCAATATGTCCGTAAGAGACCATCGTCGGGATGGACTTGTGACGCTACTTTCCAGTGCGGCCGTTTCTTTATGACTCTTTCTCTCAGCCTTTTCAAAACTTCCTTATAATAATGCTAGTAACTGTTGTGCCTTCTGGAACCCATTCTGCCACATGTTCAAGGCCTCTGTTTCCTGTCTCCGCTTCTCGTGGCAACGCATGTTCGGTTTGATTTGTGAGTACACTGCGCAGCCGCTTTAATACAGTAAGGGAGGGTGAGATAAGCACGGCAGTGTGAAGTGTCGGCCGTGAGGCCACTAGTTGTTTCTTAGGGTGAGCCTTTCACCTCCCTAGTCAGATAGGCTGTTTCAGCTCTGCTCCGTTTTATACCTTATGTCGATTTATGTATAATCATTTGATTCTTGCGATTGCCACTATGTGTGATATTTTTTTACCCATTGCTTATGTATATTTTAATTTGATGAATTAAAGTTTGTTACTTTTAATCTAACAGCTGACCCTTACTTATTACGAGGTGTGCACTATTTAAAGGTGTCCAGAGCACACAAAATTGGTGTACTCTTTTTTTCTCTATTTGCTTCCTCTTTTTGTCACCTAAAGTAGCACCCTGTAATCCTAGCAGTTTAGCAATAATTGACTACATTAGCTGGTGCGACTTTTTCTTTGTTCACATGTTCAAGGTCACTACGTATGCAGTTATAACCGGTTGTGACTGCTTTTACTAGGTGAAATCACAGTCTCGTTATTTTATAGACATACCTCGTATATACCCCAATAATAACAGATCTGGAACTCCCTACGTTATTAGGTTATAATCATGTTTTAAGCAAGTTAATTGGTACTACTTATCTAACTAATATCTATATTCCACATATGCTCAGTATAGATAGCATTACCTAATGTTAGTATCACATACTCTCTGCTCCTACCAAGCTATGGGCATGTGTTGGTCTTGAACGCCTGGTTCTACACTGTATTATTAACACTTTTGCATTAAAGCACATTAAAATATGGAGAATGGCAGCCATCTTAAGATGCCTGGTTATATTAATAAACAAAATTAACAGACAAAATACTAATAAACTGTAATAATAAAAGAAAACTGACTTACTTACACTCTTGCAAGAGGAGAGAATAATATGTTCCAAAAAGCCTCTTCTTCTATTCTTGCAGGTCTTTGTTGGTTTGTTGCTGTTGTGCTTTTCTCTTCTCACATAGGTCTGCGTCACACAGAACATATAGTGGGGTTTCAAATGCTTGTAGTACACAAAGGTTATATTAGGTGTCTGGGAATGGCATATATTATAATATGTGGTTTATATTACAGTATATGTTGTGCGATTCCTAGACCCTTTATATACCCACATAAACGGTATACTTTTCCAATCCAAGGCCCCTGAAAAACTCACATATATTATTATAATATGTGCCATATAGTATTTGACACTGGTGGCTTTTGCCAAGTATTGCTTCATATACTATATAGTCAGCGTTTACTGTTTTTCCTCAGTTTGTGCCTTTGCTGCTCTGAAAACCTTTTTATCCTCTTTCTGTTTTGTAAAATACTTCTCCCTGTCATCATTATTTTGAGCTTGCTTATAATTCTGAAAGGCCATCTTTTATGCTTTCACTACAGTTGCTACCTCTTTTGTAAACCACGTTGGCTTTCTTTTTCTGGGTTTTTTCCTAACCTTTCTTATACAAAGATCTGTTGCTGTTAATGCATTTTTTAATTTCCCCACTGCTCCTGTACTCCATGTGCCTCCACTCTGCCAAAGAATCACTTACACATTTCCCCATTTCCACTAAATCTGCCTTCCTAAAGTCTACCACCCTTGTCTTTGTGTGGCACGTGTCTCTCTCAGTTATTATACTAAACCTTGATAATCACTGGATCCTAGGTTCTCACCCACACTTACTTCCAGCGGCGGATTGGCCATAGGCCTTACCGGGAAATTTCCCGGTAGGCCGAAGCACTTTGGAGGCCGGTCCTATTTTTCGTAAAAAATTTTTTTTTTCACTTTTCAAAAGTTAAGTAAAGGCCCTGCAGTGGCCGCGGTAGCCAGTATAGGGCCGCCGGGTTCATCATTCCGGCGGCCCTGTACTGGCTGACCGTGGCCCCGCAGGGCCTTTACTTCAGATTAGCACAGTA
>WWET01007711.1:26284-38389 GCA_011038615.1 Limnodynastes dumerilii | reverse complement strand
CTAAAATCCAATGTGTATTATATGGCAGTAACTAGGATGTAATGTGTATTATATGGTGATAACTAGGATTCAATGTGTAATGTATGGTGATACTAGAGTGCAGTGTGTATGGTATGGCAATAGCTAGGATATAGTCTGTATTGTATGGCGGTAACTAGCATGAAGTTGCTATTATCTTAAGTTGTCCTTATTGTATGGTGATCAGTAGTATGTTCTCTGCCTTGTGTTCAGTAGGATACTCATTGTAATTATATGGGTCACTGTAACTGAAAATTAATAGAATAACGCTTTTCACACAGATGAAACAGTTTATTTGCAAGTTTCATTGATACAAGCATCCTCCGGCAATTACTTTTTGACCACACCCATTGACTATGTGTTGGGCCCCCATCACAGAATTCCCTGGTGGGCCCTTCATGCCCCAGTCCGACCCTGAATAGACGTTTTGCCTGCTGGTTGGCTGCGCTGCGCTGAGTATTGTCTTGCTGTACCATGCTGTTACCCTGATTCTGTCGAGTAAACACGATTTTCGTAAGTTTGAACGAATCTTCGCCTTGTTGCTATTTTTCGCTTTATAGCGGGTAATTGCGTACTGATTCACGGGGGTACTTTTGGGGTACACGGTATTCACAATTTGGGGGCTCGTTGAGTGGAGGCAATTTCCTGCTTTATTTCACAGCGGTTTCTTCACTGACAAAGGGTGGAAGGACATGGTAAGTAAATGTGATATTTATATTGCTGTTATTTACTAATATTGTATGCATAGTGTCAGTTAATCAAGCACTGTGTAAGTTAAAAACTTGCTATTGGAATTTGGGACAAAAAGTCGTGTATGAGTACGTGATTACACGCTGGTATAGTTACTGGTATAGTCGGGGTTAATTGCAAGGTGCGGGTTTTTAGCGGTATTTCAAACAAATTTTCGCGCCTAAACATAACACGTGTTTTTGCCCTATTGTTTATACAAAGTTCTGAGTTTTCTCCTGCTTTTCTATAGTCTATTTGAACCAGAAACTGTAAAACTTCGGTGCTTTGAAAGCTAATTACTAGAGTTATAGAAGTTATTGAGTTATTGAAGTTCACTGAAGTTATTGAGTTATTGAAGTTTATTGAAGTTATTTGAGTTTATTGTCAGTGTAGGATTTAGTGAGAAACTGTAATATATATTTTTCCTGGGGCCATTATTAACTGCTAGTTGTCTTTTGGTATAAGGTTCTTTTATCCGAGGAAAATGAAGTGACTAGTGTAGAATTTTGGTCGGTAGTCTCTGCTGACGGGCTATTGAGAGATCCAGTAGTGTTGAGTGGATATCACAGTGGAAAGGGATAACGTTATTTTGATGCGATCTGATAGCGGATATTCGGATTAAAGCTGTTGTTAAGGCTCCATACTTACCTGCTCCGACGCGTAGTGACAGGGATTCCAGCCGCAGCGTCTCTCCTCTCCTTCCGGGTCCGGACGTGTGCAGCATGCGTCTGTGCTCCATCTGGCGGCCGTTGTCTGTTCTCCCTCTGGCGGCCGTTACAGTTTGTTGCTAGGGACTCTCTTTCTGTATCTCCGTCGGGCTGGCGTCTGGTTGTATCACGGCAACCAGGACGCCAGCCTATCCTGTGTAGTGGTGCGCTTGCAGCTTGCTCCCCATTGGCTCCTTTAGCTATTTAACGTCTCCTCTCCCTCCATTCCGCGCTGGTTATAGCTTCTGCTTGCAGTACTGTGACCTGCTATCTTGTGTGCCTAGCGTTATCCCTGTGCTTTTCTAGTGAACTGATCTCTGTCTGGCCTCCTTTTCTGCCCAGTTCCATCCCATTACCTACCTAGTGTTTACCTCCTTCCTTGGGTCTCCCACCTATTTGTATTTACCTGCCTTTTGTTCCCATACTTACCTGAGTGATTGTGTTTGTGTTCTCCCCAGAGATTACCTCTGTGTGCTAGTAGTAAGTGAGCCCTGATTTGTTCAGTCAGTAGTGTGCCCCTCTGTCAGTCGATTGTGTCCTGTTCTCTGTTATTCGTTGTTTGTCAGGTTGGTCTCTTCCAACCTATTCTGCTCCCACTTTATGTTTGTTCTTCTGTCCGCTATTAGTTCACTGTCGGGTGTTTCATATTTTCCCTTCTTTGAGCTGAGGTTCAACGGAGCGCGACCACACCTTTAGGGGGTGCTCAAGCCCATCCCCACCATCAGGGGCTCTGGTGAAAACCACCTGAAGGTAAGATTCCGCACCCCGGTAGCCGGCTCACCCACTCTTTCTCCTCAGTGTTCACCCCGGTACTAGCCAGGTAAACCTGGGGTATCACCCTTACTCTCCTTTCGGACCACTCCGGTACTCCTCAGGTAAATCCGGAGTGTCGTAACAGCTGTGTTATTTTACTTTTTGGTGATTTGTTACCCTTGCGTATTTCTTAAAAGTGCGTATAGTGTTGTACGATATACCCATACAGTTTATACAGTTGAAAATGGATAGCGGATTAACTCGAGATGGAGCGAGCAGAAGGGTCATTGCTGAGAGGGCAAGTGGACTGGAAGTGCCGGAGGGATCGGCTTTGTATATTATGGATAAAAGACATGGTGTTATTGCGAATAAGTATTGTAGTCGTTGGGTCAGGTTGACCAAGTCTTGTGAAAATAAGTTTCCAAACATTGAAAGTTTTGATGAAAGTATTCTGGACACTTTAAGGGGCTGATTCAGAGATACGATTTTATCGGCACTTAGGTGCGTATATTTGCAATCTTATAAATCACGCATGAATGCGCATGCGTAGTAATAGTGCTACGCCGTCTTAAGTTCACTAAGAGCGGTCCTGTGAATCGATCGCAAGCACTTAAGATCCTATGAGATGCGGATATCTAGGATCCTAGGGTTTTGCATAGAAATGGGCGGGGGAGACATCATGACGAGGGAAAGTGGGCGCGGGCAGACACTTAGGATCTCAAATAACCGCAAATACTTCCCTTAAGATCTCAATTGGTAGCGCAGACTTAGGGTTGCTCTGTGGTGGTCTAACTTTACGATCCACGGTTGTTTGCATGGGTAGTGATTGATTAAAGGAGCTATGACCTGCGACGACCTGCAACTAAGTTGCGTATATTTAAGATCTGTTCGGTGACAATAGCACTGACAAGTGTATTGAATGTTGTTTAATGTTGTTATGCTTGTTGTTCAGTAAACTAACAATAAAATAGATACTGAAAAATCGCTTTCTGATATCGATAGTCCTTGCTGTTTAAATGTATTTGATTAATCACATACGTTTGTGTTATAAGTCAAATTATATTATGTATTTATGCTGCTCATTTTTATACATAAAATAGTTTTAAATTATTGTTTTTATTAGGATGTTCCAATATATTAATCTAAAATAATCGTGTTAATTTTATATGTTTCCTGTAAAGTTATATTAAGTCATGCATGTTGTGCTGTAATTCCTTTAATTTTTCAACATTTGCCATTATTGTCTTACACCCCTGTGTGTAACCGTCACAATAGATTTGTGTAACATTAAAGACTGCCATCATTCACAATAACAATGAATGTATTTATAATTACTATTATCATTCCTAATGCATATAATATTGTTCGTTTTACTTTTTTAAAAAATTACATTTTATTATATAATGTTTAATATATGTAATGTGTGTGAAATTTTTACTTTTATAATGAAAAAGTGCCAATGCACACTCGCACTGCATTATACAGTTCGAGTTTATACACATTTTCCTGTACCTCATAAATTTTTGGACAAATACACACACATACATAGACCTATAAACACACTGCAATACACTGTCTGCACTCACAATCCAAACATTCAAGATTATGCCAATCTCAAAATTTAGATTTGACTCTGGCCTAAATGAATCATGTAGCAGAATTATTCTCATCAAAAATGTATGTGAATAACATTGACTGTTGCAACTCTAATGACCACATGTGAACTTTAATTGAAGTTCATGAAACTTTCATATACACACTCATCAAAATGGTTAAATTTTTTTGATAAAGGATATAAAATGTAGTTAATAAAAAACATTACCAAGTGTAGTTCTTTGAAGTGCATAGTTATATATATTATACATTTTAATATGATTGTATTTTTTAAAACATACATAAATTCCATATGACATATAGGTCTAGATTTACAAAGCTGCTGGAATGAAAAAGTGGAGATGTTTCCCATAGCAACCAATCCAATCCTAGCTGACATTCTCTAGTATGTAATAAGAAAGTGAAAGGTAGAATCTGATTGGTTGCTATAGGCAACATCTTCACTTTTCCTTTCCCACAGCTTAATAAATCTACCCCATAATGTTCATACAAATTAACAGATTAAAAAATGGTCACAATTAAATTAAATTCAGCTTCTTACAACTACACATACTATTGTTATTTTACATATTTTATGATTTTTAAATGAAATCTTACACATTACACTACACAATAATTTGTTATGCATCTTCAAAAAATAAACATATCACATACAAGTTTTAATGCAAATTTTTATTGAATAACAATTAAAAAAAAAGGTAACACAAAGATGTAGACATGACTGTATTCCTAATAAAATATTTTATACAAAATATAAGTTATTCCTACTATGAAGTAAAAATACCAAATCTTGAAACATGATTGTTGTTTATTTTTTGTTTAATATGCCTTATATAACAATATTCACTTTATTAGAAATTTATTGTTCATAAATCATAAAAATAAATAAAAATAATTTCTAAATAAAAAAATACATGTTGACAATCAATAATAACTATTACAGAATATTAAAATAGATATAATACATAATTCAGTGTTGCATTTTCTGCGTGTTTTAGGTGGAAGTGTACAGCTCATGTAAACCATTTTTTACATTAACACTTGTACAATATAGTTCAATAATGTGCATGCATGCTAACAAATAATTATAATTAGAAACATATAGGCCTGGATTCAGAACTGCAATGACACCTTTTTTTTAAGTCAAAGTGTACACCTGATTAATCCCATGTGGATCTGCAAGGGGACAGTATTTGAAATAGTGCTCTTTTAAATAAAATGTTTAAAATTTCTAGTCATTTGCTCTACTCTGTTTCATCTATTAAATATAAAGTTATGCAGGACTTGTGTGTGCTAAACTCATTTATTCTCACACCTTTATTAATAGTAATCATTAATGAGCAGCACTCACTTTGCAAAATGGTATAGCAAATCTGAACATTTGCACCGTTTATAACCTTACTCCCAAACTCAGAATCCAGCCAATAACTAAAATGCAGCGTTGGCTAACTATTTATTTTTAAATAAATCGATGTGACCTTATAAAATATATATTATGCTGTAACTATATAAAACTATCTCCACATTTAAAGTAACATCGTATTTATTGTTCATCAATATATTTACACATTACTAATTTCAATGTTAAACTCTGATTTTAAAGCATTATGGGGCAGATCCTGCTGTACGTTTTTCTGCGAATTTACATGTGGTATACACGTAAATTCGCAGATTTGAGCGAACTGCGCATGCGCACCGCAGAAAATACGCACATTCGCGTAGCGTATTTTCTAACGTAAGGATAATTCACGTATTGCGAACGTAAGTAATTACGTGTGGGCGTGCCAAAATTACGTTAGCGAAGAATACGTGCGAATTACGTGAAGTAGGCGGGGGGGGGTATTTAAAGTGTACAGTATGGGCGTGCTAAGCTGCGTACGTTCGCGTAGTCTGTACGCCCGTTAGCGGACGTATTGTGTTACGTTAGGAAAAGTTAAGGTAGGGTTTGGGTAGCGTATTTTCACAAAATACGTCCGTGCAGGGGGTGTGTTAAGGGTAGAGTAGCGAATTTACGTACGCGAAAATTCGCTACGCGAACAAACGTAATGCAAACGTTGTTCAGGATCTACCCCTATGTATTTAATATTGTTTAAAAATTAACACATGTAACATAGAAATTTAACATATGTGTTGACATTAGTCATAAATATATACTAAATTAGTAGCTACACATTGAAAGTATGTGTAGGGTTAATTAGTGTCAAATACCAGGTTTTATACATCAATGTTAATTATGTATACACATCAGTAAGCACACGAGAAAACCTCACTTTATAAAGCACATTTGTAGACAACACCATTCAGGTAAGTGGTGTAGCTTTTTATATATGAAGTAAATTCTAAAATTTTTATGTCATTGACATGTAAGATGATGTTTATTTTAGATACACAATTGTGCTGCATTAAAAATTACTTTATAGCAACATAAAATGCATGACATTAACATACATGTCATTGAAATAACGTAATCAATTTTGATAGTTTTACTAGTTTATGTATTCCATCATGTAGTGACCTACATATAATGGTTGCTAGAAATATTGACATTATTATGTGCTTGTTGCTATGAAAATTATCTAGACATGTGAATATGTAAACTATGTAACAATTTTACATTTAGTTAAAATATGTACCACTAATGGATCATAATTTTTGAAAACATAAATATTTGTGTGACATTTTTAAAATCTGACGACTCTATTTATAATGATCAACAAACTTTTCATAAAGGTTGAGATGTCTTTCTGATTACAAATTAGACATGTAAAATTTATATATTTAAAATGGAGGAATAACACACTCCACACATGAGGTAAGCCAAACATGTACATATATAGATATTTTGTATGAATATATATGTTTTACATTGTAGTGAAAGTGCATTTATGTATAAATTGTATGGCTATTTACAATATTTTATAAAAAATTTTAGCTCAAAAGTAGTTACCATTTTTGTAAATTTGCAAAATGTATGTGACACACAAGTAAATATGCTCACAGCCAACCAGTGACATTTGATAATGTGATTCTAAATACATTTAAAATAAACGTATTAAATATGTTTTAAGAATGATTGGTTTGGGTAATGTACGTCCAATTTATTAAAGGTATTGTGTGATAAAAATTTACATAGTGTGTGTTTAGTACAAGAAATGGGACATAATGGTTAACTATTAGTTAATATTTATAGTACAAATGATATTTGTCAAAATGTTATTACATATTAAATATGTTCGATGGCCATGTGTCTACACTGCTTTTTAAACATTATCTAAACCATGTTCACTATCCTAGATTTTTCAAAAAACATTAGGCCTCATTCAGAGATACACATGTTAAATTTTCTATTTGCTAGGGTACAGCTTGTGTTAATAATTTTTTGCTATCTGTAAAGTTTTAAAGTTTATTACACATACAAATAACATATTGCCTAGTATGTTTACGTATTGAATTTAAATCTATATATATTTTGCACATACTATTTTTAACAACTATTATAATTTATTAGTATTTATTGTATAGAAATTACACATGGTATTGGTCAGGTCTATACTTTATAAAAAAAATAAAAATAAAGTGCAATTTATAAACTGCTACATCATCTCTCCATTCCATAAATAACCTAACCTATGTCAGGCCTGGTAAAGCAATAGCTTTATAGGTGTGGTAAAACCATGGTTGATGACTTTTGGCAGCTTCTCTCCGGGAGATTCTGGAGAGAAGCGTGCGCCGCATGCGGGGGGCGGGGCTTAATGACGTGATTTATGCAAATCGTGTCATTAGGCACCGCCCCCTGGCTCATACGGCCCCGTTTTTACTTAAATTAGTGGTCGGGACGGGGCTTGATGCCGCAAATTGCGTCATCAAGTCCCTTCCTGTGCCTAGCAACACTAGTATACTATATACACAGAGGTCATTATACAGTATATATATAGTATACTAGTGTTGCTAGGCAGGGGGGCAGGACTTGAGGCCGTGGTTTCAGTGAAACCACGGGCCTCAAGTCACTTGCTGGAGATTTGCTGGCTCTCCCGGGATACCGGGAGTGCTGCCCGAATTTCGGGAGTCTCCCGGACATTCCGGGAGAGTCGGCAACCCTGGGTAAAACTATAATTTACACCATTCATGCACTCAATTTCACTAGTTCATATGTGTTAAAGTATGTTTGTGTAAAAAAATTCGGAACCACTAGAGAGCCACAGGTTAAACATGCCACAACAATGGCTACATAACAAGAAACATTTACAGTGTGGTGTTTATAATAAAAATGTATGCTACAAAGGACCAAACAAAGTACAATGTTATGTAAGTATGTATACAAAATTACACACATATTATTGATGTTTCTAAAATGTATGTATGTATTTATGTATATATTTTGTCTTTTTAACAAGTAAGGTTAGAACTGTTTAGCTGTATAGAGTTGCACTATATGTTTATATGTATTAATGTGTAGTATAGTTTACAATCTTACAAAAAAACATAACTGATAAGTGTTATAAATAAGAACAAATATATGATGTATAACAAAATTTTAACCAATTTTAAATGTGTTGCTGTAAGGCAATGCACATGTCATAAAAGATATGTAAACTTAATATTTCGTGTTAACACTTAATGTTGTCATGTGCATACCCTCTTAGTTGTAAAATAGTTTTATAAAAAAAAGTGAAAATGTGTTGTTTGATTGTCTAGCAGATATATTTCCAACATTTATTACATGTGTGTCATGCATTGATTAACAAACATAAAATAAGCAACTGTTTAACATGAGAAGGGACATTTTGTTTATTTGTGAATCAAGTTTGCTTGTTGTTTTTATTAATCAAAACTAGATTATTATTTATTTCTTTCATGAACATTTCAAACATTAAAAGGGTGGAGGTGGAGGGGGGTAGTGCGGTGGAGGGGAGGGTGCTGGAACATTTGGTCTTTGAGTGGCTGCAGCCTCCTCAGTGGCATTCTTGCCTGTCACAGCCTGTAACATTGCCATCAGTTGGCCTTGAAGTTGGATCAAAGCTGAAACAAAGAAATTGTACAAAATACTAATGTTAGAACAAATTTAACATCATATTTTATATTACTCTCATCTGTGAAAAAAAACCCAGTTAAACAAATACATATCTTCTGCAATACATAAGCTTATTATCATTGTAAATAATTAATGCCTTTTAATTGTTTAATTTTATTTCTAGACTAGGCAGTCACAACAACACAATAGAACATAATTTTGCGTGTAAAATCACTAATAAACCGTACATTGTGTTGAATATTTTATGACACATTTCATATGAGTTTTAAAAAATATACACAAAATACTATTGTTTTCACATATAATGTTATATTAAATGATCTCATGTCTACAATTGCATGAGTGAACATTTTATTAAGTACTATATTATTGAGAGATAACCTTTGACACTCCAGGTGTTGATATACAACGAGTCCCGGCATGCCTTATCTGAAAAAGCATAGCAGATACCTAACAAAGCATGAATGGGATAGTAGTTTACCAACACCTGAAGTGTCACAGATTAGCCATCACTGTACTATATAATGCTCTTCTGCTTTCTTAGAAACATATATTCTTAGAAACATATAACATATAACACATATTTTAAACAACAATTAATGTGTAACAAATGTAAACTTGCACTAAATACATATTATATGCATTTTAAAATACATTTTACTTTATAAATAATGTTTACAATATGTACAAAATGTAATCTAAATATAACTTTTTAAATTAAAAAACATTCATACACTAATGAATTTTATTTTAGGAAATGTAATTCTTAAACTAAGAAATAAAACACTTACTCAAACTAAAAAGTGATAGGGCGCTGATATAAAAAGGAAGGTACAAAAAGGCACAATGATGCCAAGATAGCAGGGAGATCTAAAAGGAACTTAAATAATGAAGCCAGGGAAAAATAAGAGAAACCAATTAAATGATGTGATCACAATAAACAAATGGAAATAATATAAAACAATATGAAGTTCAAACACAGGATGGCAGTGTGACACACATAAACCGATATACAAACAGCAATAATTCTGAAATAAGTATGTAAAATGGCATTATGACAACCGTAGGTTAATAAGATAAAACCAATAAAAAAAGGGGATGATATAAAAAAATAATGAATAAAAACGGAGCTAGGAAGCTAATCTATTCTGAAGTAAGGAAAAGACAAAAGCCTCCTATTTTGGGGATAAGCTAACAATATCATCCAACTTAAGTCCAGGAAATCTGTGGAAAAATTCCTTTTGGGATATATACTAAACCAATCAATCAGAAAAAAAGAAGTCTATTGCAAATGTGAGTCCATTTAGAAACAAAGTCCTTGGCCCAGAGGCATCCCTTGTATAATATCCGTGAATAGAAGGTGGTTCTTCTCCCTTCTTATCCACAGAAACGACACAGGCTCCACTGAAAAAACGATGTACCCCCGAAGGGGTAAAGGCAGTGGGAAACAGAGGCCAGATGGAAACAAATATCAGAAAATGTATAGACAATTTATTAAATACAACAATATAAAAACAAATAAATAATCAAAATAAATAATCAACAAAATAATGGGGCTGGGGTATACGCATATCGGCACAGGAACTCTGGATCTGTACCCTCCGCATCTCTCCTCAGTGATCCCGGGACCTCTAAACATCTTTGCACAGGATTGATCTGCCTAAATACATCTAGGACACGAGTCCTCTCCGTTTGCTTCTGATTATTTTGTTGATTATTTATTTTGATTATTTATTTGTTTTTATATTGTTGTATTTAATAAATTGTCTATACATTTTCTGATATTTGTTTCCATCTGGCCTCTGTTTCTCACTGCCTTTACCCCTTCGGGGGTACATCGTTTCTTCAGTGGAGCCTGTGTCGTTTCTGTGGATAAGAAGGGAGAAGAACCACCTTCTATTCACGGATATTATACAAGGGATGCCTCTGGGCCAAGGACTTTGTTTCTAAATGGACTCACATTTGCAATAGACTTCTTTTTTTCTGATTGATTGGTTTAGTATATATCCCAAAAGGAATTTTTCCACAGATTTCCTGGACTTAAGTTGGATGATATTGTTAGCTTATCCCCAAAATAGGAGGTTTTTGTCTTTTCCTTACTTCAGAATAGATTAGCTTCCTAGCTCCGTTTTTATTCATTATTTTTTTTATATCATCCCCTTTTTTTATTGGTTTTATCTTATTAACCTACGGTTGTCATATTGCCATTTTACATACTTATTTCAGAATTATTGCTGTTTGTATATCGGTTTATGTGTGTCACACTGCCATCTTGTGTTTGAACTTCATATTGTCTTATTTATATTATTTCCATTTGTTTATTGTGATCACATCATTTAATTGGTTTCTCTTATTTTTCCCTGGCTTCATTATTTAAGTTCCTTTTAGATCTCCCTGCTATCTTGGCATCCTTGTGCCTTTTTGTACCTTCCTTTTTATATCAGCGCCCTATCACTTTTTACTTTTATTCTCATTCTTTAGACGGGGGATCAGGTGTACCCCCTGTGATTAGTGGCTGCTTTAATAGGCTAGTGTTTTATTGCGCCTTCTTCTACCTCATTTTCTCCACTTACTCAAACTAGATGGCATCGCCACAGGCTGTGACATCAGAGCAGCTTCTCTAAGGGGGGGGAAGGGGTAAGGCTCTACACTACAAAGGGGACTACAGACATAAGGATTGATTGGGAAAGGTGGGTCGGGGAGGAGGAATGGGATGCAGAGGGGGACTCAGGATCTAATATTATGATGTTTAAATCATGAGGGGAATAGGCAGGGGATTGTGTGTGGGATGTGGATGAGCCTGGGGAGGAGGCCTGGTCAGGGGATTGAGGCTGGGATGTAGAGTGGGCAGGGGAATGGCCAGGGGATTGGGCCTGGGCAGGGGACTGGGCCTGGGAGGAGCTATCTGAGGAGGCTGCAACCACCACACGCCTGCGACCCCTCTTTTGCCTTTCTTGCTGCTGGTTTTGGATTCCTATAAAGACACAAAGATTCATTTACATTAAAAATAGGATCCACACTTACAAATAATGTAATCAATACTGAATAGTTGGAATGTAAAATTTAAAAAACATGTTAAAATTATTATGTATTTCAAATTATGCAACTTCTTTATTATTGTTGCCCCCTGCTCAACGCCCCTGCTATATTGTTTAACAAAACACATATATAACGTATAAATATATATTCTAATATATATGTAATATATTTTGTAATAATATATTATAAATAATAATGAAATTAAAATTAACT
>WWET01007711.1:971-15365 GCA_011038615.1 Limnodynastes dumerilii | reverse complement strand
CAGGAATGTCCCAGGCTTCATTCAGTCGGATTCTGAATGTAGTTCTGCGGGCATTTCTTCTGCGCATTAACCAATTAATTTCTATGCCACTGGACGAGGAATCCCTGGTGCAGGTAAAGCAGCAATTTCACCATCTTGCAGGCTTTCCGCACGTAATAGGGGTTGTGGATGGCACACATATAGCTCTGGTCTCTAGGGGAGTGGATTCTTCGTTTTTTTATGAATCGTAAGAGCTTCCACTCCCTGAATGTCCAGATTATATGTGATGCCACCCTCCTTATACGCGACGTGGTTGCTCGCTTCACTGGGAGCTGCCACGATTCATTTGTGATGCGACGATCAACCATGTGGCATAGATTACAGCAGAGACACGCACAATGTCCCAATGATGCGTGGCTATTAGGTAAGTATGTAAAAATATGTGTCTCCATTTGATAGAAGTAATACAGTTTTTATGTTGCAGCCAAATAAATTTTATTTTATTTTAAATTTCCTTTAAAGGTGACAGCGCCTACCCTCTGAGGCCCTTCCTCTTGACCCCCATTTTGAGCCCTACCACTGAGCAACATTTGGCATACAACCAGGTGCATCACCAGGCAGGGTGGGGCACTTATGTATGCGCCTGCAACTGTGTGTCAAATTGTTGCTCTGTGTTGTATCTTTTATAACATTGCGGTAAGAAATGGTGTGGTTTTAGAGTTAGGTGCTGATGATGCTGACAGTGATGTCTTAGAGGAGATCCCACACCCAACAGGCTCCACTTCTGAAGGAAGCACGTTCAGGGAATATGTTTGCCAGCAATATTTTTCATGTAAGATACTCACAATATTAATCACAAGTATTAAGGTGCAATATTTAAATTAGAAAATAAATGTTATTAAGGGTGGAAGTGTATAGCTATTCAATACATTAATATATTCAATTAAGAGGCATATTTGTATGTTGAATGCATGTAAATTGCAAATGAAAGAGTACAAACACCTTACTTTGAACTATGATTATGATCATCTGAATAATTTATATATTTGAACATGTGTTTGTGTAAATATGATTGTTGACCATAATTACAATGATTACATTAAGTTGTAAACTTGTAAAAATATAAGAATTACTCATTTAACATATTATAATGTAATGATTATTGTTCAAAAAATAACATTAAATAAGTTTATTGACAACATAACACTGTGTAAGAAATTAACATTAAATAATTTCCATATAAAATAATATTACCATAATTAAACATAAACATGATAATATTCCCAACAAAAAATTATAATATATCTCCATATTAAAAAATGTTTTTTTTTTAATATTGAAAAGTTAATGTTATAGTTGATAACAACATTATACACACACAGGTTGAAATGTAATAATATCATGTGTACAATTGTAACATTGTAGGATTGGAAAGGGAACATTTTATGGTACATCATTATAATCAAAAATATTTGTTTTAATGTATAAGTAGTAAATAATAAAAAAAATATATATAATTGTATAAATGTAAAAAAAAAAATGCTATATCACTATGATACAATGTTTGTGTTTTAATGTCTCAAATGTTACACAATTCTAAGACATGCATAATTTACCATTAAAATAGATATTATAGTATTTGAGACTTATGTGCATTATTATTGTGCAAACATTTTTTGGTCTAGCATAGCTTTATATACAGGATTAAGTAATAATATCGTGCCAAAAAGATGTTTTGTGTTTTTCAGAATGTACTACATTTGGTTTTTGCATCACTCTACATTACATCCACTATGCTTATGAAGGAAAATGGACAGTAAGAGGATATATGTGAAATGTTTTGTATGTTTTATCACTTTACATAATGTAATGTGGTATAATGTAGAATTATTTTATATTATATGTATTTAGGATGAACAACTACTCTTTTGTAGTGATGTGTTTGACACAACGGGGCTGATTCCCAGTTGCACTTCCACCTTTTTTTAGGTGCAAGTGTAGACCTGAGCAATACCATGTTGAATTGCAAGGGGAGGATGATTTAAAATGTAATACCAGAAATAATAATTTTAGATGATTTTTCTTAGCTCAACTCTATTTTATACACTAAACAGAAAGCTATGGAGTATTTTAGTTATATGTGTTAAAGTTATAGATTTTGCATTCAGGAAAAAATGTTACGTTGAAATATGGTTTAGCAGAGCTGTACACTTACACCTAAAAAAGGTGTAAGTGCAACTCTGAATCAGCACCAACATGTTCACACCAAACCTTTTTATGAAATGTGATATGTCTGGTGCATTGGTTGTGAAGGACATTGCACACTAGCAGCATATATTGTGTGATGTTTGGTATGTGTGTAATTATGTTTATGTGTGTTTCTTTGACATTAACCTTTGTTTTTTGTTTACAATATATTACTGTAGGTACACACAACTAGTGTTGCACAACTACTCTTTAGCAGTGATGTTTTTGGACAACCTGCTCTGAATATGATCTGTTCCTACATGCAACATTTCTACAGCATGATTACTAAAGGTAAATGCACACTATTTAGCATAACAAGTGATTTATCTTCCGGTGACTTTGTCTTAAAATGCTTGTTTCTATATGGAATGTGCGTTGTTGTAGGTGACTTTTCAAAGTGATGCAAAAGGACTCTTTAGGACTGAATGTATTTTGGGTCAAGATGTTCAGACTACACCTGTTTCAAATCTGTGTAAATGGCAGCTGCACTGCTTGTGAAGGTAATTGGACACTAGCAGCATAGACTGTGAGATGTTTGAGGGACTAGTTGTTTGTAGTTTTGTTAGTAAGAGAAATTATGTTGATGTTAGCATAATATGAGTGCAGGTGTTTTTAACTAGTGAAGGACCACTACACTTTTGTAGTGATGTGTTTGGGACAACATGTTCCCAACAAACCTTTTTATGAAATGTGATATGTCTGGTGCATTGGTTGTGAAGGACATTGCACACTAGCAGCATATATTGTGTTATGTTTGGTATGTGTGTAATGATGTTTATGTGTGTTTCTTTGACATTAACCTTTGTTTTTTGTTTACAATATATTACTGTAGGTACACACAACTAGTGTTGCACAACTACTCTTTAGCAGTGATGTTTTTGGACAAACTGCTCTGAATATGATCTGTTCCTACATGCAACATTTCTACAGCATGATTACTAAAGGTAAATGCACACTATTTAGCATAACAAGTGATTTATCTTCCGGTGACTTAAAAATGCTTGTTTCTATATGGTATGTGTGTTATTGTAGATGACTTTTTAAAGTGATGCAAAGGGACTCTTTAATAATGAATGAATTTTGGTATGAGTTCATAATAGACCAGTTTAAATCTGTACATTCCAACTGCACTGAATATGAAGAAAATGGCACACTATCAGCATAGAATGTGTGATGATTTTTAATGTTTAAATATTAAGGGGCAGATTCTGAGTTACACATGCACCTTTTTCTAGGTGGAAGTGTACAGCTCGACCAAACCATTTAGCTAACTAAGATTAGTGTATTTTTTGTAATACAATTGCATGCATATAATGTTGTTGTATTTTTGTAATAGAAATTAACAAATACATTAGCTGTATGCTTACTCTATAAAAGATAATTGAGCAAAGAAACTTAACATCCTAATTTTAATAATAGTTTTACAATATGAATCTGACTCCCCTTGCAGCTGAGCATGGTATTGGTCAGGTGTACACTTTGAATTAAATAAACGGTTGGATGTGTAAGTCAGAATCAGCCCCTTAATATAAAAAATAATAATGTAATGTTTTTTGGCTTAATAATTTTATTGTCAGTAGTTATGCACAAGTAATGTATTTAAGTAATGATTTTTATAAAGATGTTATGAGTACACGTTTAAATAATATTTAACATGCACTGTTTGTAAATTGAATAGCTGTGTATCACCATATAACTTCTAATAGCTGAGTGTGTTAAATGTTTATTCTAATGTTTATTTTATTTTTCAGATGTTTAAAGTTGTATGGCTAAGGAAGTTTCCTGTGACACAATCTTGCTACAATAAGATGTCTATATGAAAGAAGTTCTCTACAAAATGATTGTGAATGTAATATGAATGTAATATTTTGTGATCATGTGTGTGCATGAAATGTTTAATAATAATTTTTACATTAATATTGTGTGTATAATAAAAAAGTTGGTTATGTGATTTTGGTATATATATTTAGGTTAAATAAATATAGTTAGGAGTCATACAAAATGAAATAAAGATAATTAACAAAATAAAAAAATGTGCATTTCTTTGACCAATTCAGTAACAAACTTAGTAACAATGATTCATGGTTATTTATTGTGTAAGTGTGTAATGTCGGTTAATAAAATTTTGTTTGAATCAAAAGGTTGTTTTCAAAGTTTGTAGACATGTCCAATATACTAAGAAATTTGCATAATGATTAATGACGTAAAAAATACACATTTTAAATGTTAGCACATGAAAATTATACATGTATCAAACACTTTTAACATCAATGATTTAATTTTTTAAAGCATTAGTAGTTTTAGAATCTATTTAATATAATAGTTAAAGAAAAGGTAAATTATTATTTAATTTTTATAAAACCATTTATAAACATGGATTGTGGTAATCAAAATATTTGTTATTGTTTTTAACTAACTTTAAAAGACATTAAAACACACATGAACACATCTATTAATAATATTATTATTTAACACATAAAAAATAATGTTTGGACAATTATTGATATATGTTTTACAATCTAAATGATAGACACTAAGAATTTTTTCTTGTATATACAAAATATGTTCTATTTCAGAAACATATACAAAGTGTAAAGTGGACACACTCAAGAATTAGTATGAAATAATATATAATAGATATTTGTGTACAAATGTGAAGAGGGTGGCTACTGCCACTGGAACATTTCAACAATGTTGTTGTAATGTTTTTTATTTTTTAAAATCTTTGTAATTATGCCTGCATGGCGGTAGTATCACACTGACCCAAACAAAACCTGGCCATTTTTATGTGTGTGTGCAATCTATGAAAATACGATTAAATAACATATACATGTTTATAATCAATGAAATAATAATTGCTAAGTAAAAACATACCTTTTTAAATGTACAACTGTACATAATACACAGATGGTTTTTTTTATGTTTTATATATTAGCAGAAAGAAACATTTTTTTTATTAAAGATGTAGAAAGTATAAAGATACAACTACAATACATTATTGTCTTTAATGAGTAACTTATCATAGAGAGAGATGTAAACACTACACAAGGGAAATATTTATGTTTGTTTGAACAATCAAAATGTAAATACCATGGTTATTATAACTTTAATAGTTGTTTTCTACATATGAACCTATAATAATGTGGATGTGTCATTTGGATACAGCACATAACACCTTACATTGCTAAAATGAAAAAGCCTACAAGGTCTATTTGTAGTCCAGGATGGACTAACAATATTAACTAAGAAGAGAATGTACCCCGTTTTGTGTACTATGGAATATGTTGACTCAAAATTATGAGATGTTGCAGCCTTTTCTGGCGTTATATAGTGCATTAGTTTGACTCATGTAAATATAAAATGCATATTGTAAATTATGTGTTATGGACTTGTCATGTTATCTAAAACAAATAAAGGTATAAAAACACATTTATATACCGAAATATATATTGAATTACCGTATTTTTCGGACCATAAGACGCACTTCCCCCCCAAAAAAAGTGGGGGGGAAAGTGTGTGCGTCTTATGGTCCGAATACTCACCTTGGGGTATGAGCAGGTCCGTCGGGACCCGCTCCCTGGCTGTCAGCAGCGTAATGAACGCTGCTGTGACAGCAATGTAAGGTGCTCTCATCACTCTGATGAGAGCGCCTTACACTGCTTCATAGCAGCGTCCATTACCGTTATTTCTGCTCTGCCTGTCACACAGGGCAGGCAGAGCAGAAACAATGGTAATGGACACCGCTTCATAGCGGCGTCCATTACTGTTCTCTCTGCTCTGCCTGTACTGTGTGACAGGCAGAGCAGTGCAGCAGCTGCTCCCCCTGACGCGGGAGTGACCTGAGGTTACATCAGCCTCAGGGAAGACCGCGGAGGAGAAGCAGCAGGCGGCAGAACAGGACACTGCAGGTAAGTGGTAGTATTTAGTATAGCTGATGGGGGCTGATGGGTGATGCTGGGTGCAGGACAGATGGGTGGTGCTGGGTACTGGACAGATGGGTGATGCTGGGTGCTGGACAGATGGGTGATGCTGGGTGCTATTTGGTTCAAAATATTTTTTTTCTGTTTTCCACCTCCTAAAAACTAGGTGCGTCTTATGGTCAGGTGCGTCTTATGGTCCGAAAAATACGGTACATATTCTAACCAACAACAAAATGTCGTATTATTAATGTGAACTTTGTGCATAATTAAAGTTATGTTTATGTAATTGTAATGTGTACATATTACATCAATGACAATATGAAAACATTAAACTTAACTATTTTTGGATTTAAACACATATGATATACCTCAATTTACATACTAATCAAATTTTGAACACTAATCCAAAGACCTTTTAACACAATATATTATTTAATGTAAATAAATTAACCAGTTATATATTTAAAATCTTATTATTATTATGCAATGACAACAATATAACAATCTTATTGATGTAAAATAATATATGTAATTATCAATTGTGCAGGCGTGTAAAACATTCCTTTCAAATGGAACTTGAACAAGTATAAGGATTACTTTCCATTCATGCCAACTGCATTAATTATTCTGAATAACATATTAATATAATATGTTAAGGATAATGGTAATAAGTATATTATATGTCCAAAACAATCGTTTGAAATTTCCTTCAATAAAAATACCTCGATGTGATTAACATGTCGTCCATTTATGCAGTTATAGTGTGATACCATTTAACTCATATAATGATGTTACACTTTTACACCTTTATTATGACCCTATTAGAAAATGTGTTAGGATACATACACTTAAATAAGTTCTACAATGCAAAATATGTTATAATTAACATTTATTGGCACTGTTTTAATATTAACAACAACAATGCTAAGCTTACATGATTTATAATAAAAATAACAACCTATCAGACACATAAGATAGCAAGGATAATGTGACAATCATTATTAACATAACAATTATATATAATTTGAGTTTTATATAATCTGTACAGACATATCACACATATGTATGATATATTTATGTTAAACATTTTTTATCCTGTGTTAACATTTATAATGATCTATATTTGTAATATGTCCAAATATAAGTGAAACATTTACAGACATTTCTAATTACAGCAGGAAACATATTTTACACGTGACGAATAAAAAAATGTGTGTTTGTTTTGCTTTGAGAAAGCAATAACAATTGCATTAACCTTTAATATTAAATATACATGAATTTAGATGTTTAACTACTCGACTATATTGTAAATAACTATAAACTGTTCCTTCACTACTAGCTTTGGGAGTATTTTAACATGAAAATGTGACCTACATTAAACCTAACCAAAACAAAAATTATGCTCATGTGTTTTATGTATAAATTTTATAGCATACAAAATGTTTATGTGTGATTGTATAAAACTTACATAGGATTTATTTTGCTAAGACACTATAGACAACATAGTTATACAGACAACTATCACACTATATAATTTAGGGGTAACATCGTTGAAACTTTGTTTAAAAGTGTTAACTATACATAGGTTTTTGAATCTATACCTCTACAGGTGTTTCTAAAGTAAAACCCCATGCATGCTACAACTTATGGTGAAAATGCATCTACAACTCATATTTGATACACAACAGGATAGATATAAATGTTGCCTAACAATCTAACATGTGATTTGTTTCTTTAAACGACAACACAAGTGTTGCAAAACAAGATTTATACATGAAATTAATGTAGAATAAATATGATAATATCTGCAAATGGTAACAATTTTTAACATGTTGACATTTTTACATTCAAGATTGTTAATAATATAATATGATTATAATTAAATGAAACTTTTTGTGTTCTTTGAAAAATGATTTAATGATGAAAACATTAAACCACGTGGAGTGATAATTAATATAGCATGAAAGTTAAGTACTTTTCTTTTTGACATAACTGCATTATGTGACACATAAACATAAATATTATATTTGGAGAAATTTCGCTATTATTAGAATATATTTGACTATTGATGTTAAATGTTCCCAAAAAAATGAAGTAAACACATTCTTAATCTTTAATTACGTTTAAAAGAAGTAAAATATTATTGAAATATCCTTTTATGTTTTGATGTTAGAATGCAATATATTATATGTTTCAAACAACAATTTTAAGATCTTACTTACATCAGAACCTAAGGAAAGTGATTAAGATCTTAAATGTACGCACATAAATTTACGACCGCAAATATACGCAACTAACCCTTATCATAAGATCTTAACTTTGTGATTGCTGATTTCAGACGTCTGCTGTGGACGTGTTATTCAGAGTAGTTGAACAGTATTGCATTGTGTTCCTAAATATACGCACGCAAATAAAATCGTATCTCTGAATCAGCCCCTAAATGAACAAATATGTAGAGTTAAATCTCACAAAAAGCGGGAGAAATTCATGAAAAGTTATGCTTTGTGGAAACTTAAGGGGAAATATTGGCGTCAAAGCTCCGCGAGCACATCTCCGGTGCAAACAATCGCAAGTACAAACGCATCGCAAGCTAGCGGCAAATCGGCGCATGCGATACCTACGCACTCACCTCCCCCTCCTCCCTACATGGGAGGAGGTAAGGATGATCCATGTTCTTATTCTGTTTGTCCTAGTACTAATAACCTTTCTTCCCATATTACTGCCAATAATACTATTGCTAGATTATATCCTGTTTTAGAAAATGAACTAACTAAGATAGATATTGGAGATAGTGATAAAGAGGATGATTGTACTTTAAGATCTGCATTAACACATGTATTACATACACATGCTGACCGAAATAGGCCCAGTGCTGGGATAAGTGGTACTGCTGCTGTGGCACTACAGATCCCAGCAACACATGTTAGGCCCAGTGCTGAGACAAGTGGTGCTGCTGCTGTGGCACTACAGGTCTCAGCAATACCTGTTGTCAATGCCACTGCTGCTTCACGCCAAGCAGTGGCTGCATCTGCCACAGGGTCTGATGCCATAGCATTAGAGTCTGTGAACATGTACGAAAATTCACACGATAATTCGCTAATTACGCGCACCATAATAGCGCCACCTACCCACGCTTTTAGTGAAAATTCATAATCTACAAACATATTTGTAGATCACACAGCTCCACACATCACTAGGTCAATTACTCACACTAACCCTAGATGTGTAGACACTGATGGTAGGCATAGGAACTGTTTAGGATGTGAGGGCGTATATCCAGTGCGCACACTTAGTGTGCCTGCTGGACATGCTGATGCTGACGGGGTTGTGCCTGTGCAAACAGATACAATGCACATTCCATGGTCTAGGACAGAATTACATCACATGATTTCTGAATTTCCAAATCCCTCCAAAGATTTAGCTAAGTGTCAGAAGTACATTAGAGATGTGGGGAATGCACATGAACCCACTAACAAGAATTGGCATGTGATGCTTAAAGCTTGCATGCCTTCTAGCACTGATTTTTCAGATTTCTTTAAAGCCTGTTTAATTGAAGAAGACAGGCCTTTAACGGAAGCTGACAATGAATCAAATATTAACAACATTTGCAAACAAATAGGCCTAAAATTCCCCGTATATGTAGAATGGTCAAAGCTCTTCACTATAAAACAAAAGGATAGTGAGAGTGTAGATGATTTTATTCAAAGAGCTTTGGTTGAGATGGTAAAATATACAGGAATTGCAGATATTAAAATGAATCCTAATTATAGAGAACTTGCAGTCTCAGTTCTGATGACTGGATTTCTGGATATGGTAAGGAATAGAATCCAGATATCTGAACCAGAGTGGCAGGACTTAGATGTAGTCAGGATCAGGTCATTGGCAGTTTCACATGAGAGAAATGTGGCTAAGAAGAAGGAGAAAAGGTTTGAGCAATTAATGACATTGAGCATTCAAGCCCTGATACCACAGACAAACACACCTACACACATGACATATAATGAGAACTGAGATAAGAGAAACAGGCAGCAAATTTTCAAATGTTATAACTGTGGGCAACCAGGGCATGAAGCCATGGAATGCAGGGAGGATAGAGGTCAGATGGGGTATGACAATAATGATTGTAGACCGCCACAGCAGGGGCCTTATAGGGCCAGAGAAGGGGGTAACCATAGGTTTGACAACAGGTTCAATGACCATAGGTTTGACAACAGGTTCAATGACAGGTTTGACAACAGATCTGGTGACAGAAGAACGGACGTTGCTGTAGCTCAAGCTAGAAGGGACCAGGGAACTAGTCCCCAACACCAATGAGGGTCAGGTCATACCTGTGATCTCATGCAGATAGGATTGATTAGCAGCCCGAATGAAGAGCCTAATGTAGAGGTCAAAATTGCAGGCATTAATCAAACTTTTCTTGTGGACACAGGGGTGGCCAGATCTGTACTAACTACTCTACTTACTTTACTTTACCCTTAACCAGGAAAACCATATGCACAGTAGGAGTCTCAGGGGAGGTGCAACAGTATCCCCTAACTGCACCTGCAGAAGTCACCATTGGTCCGTTGCACACCAAACATTCTTTTCTCCTACAGCAGCCTTGACGCGTTTCATCTCGCACTTGAGATTTCCTCAGAAGGAGTAAAGCCTATTTTGATCGTCCTGGCCTCTTTATGGATCAGACAATTAGGCTACACCTGACTGTTAACCCCTTTGGGCCAGACCGGGCTTTACCTGAACAAACAATTAATAAAAGTGACAGGAATATACCTATCTTTAGAAACAATTAATTATTTGTTAAAAAGAAGAAAGGTATTGGTAGACTTGCCTACCTATACTTAAATCAGGAGCCACTCAAAGTATATTACTCCACAACTTAATTAAGTACATATAATCAATACAAGAAATAAAACACAAAATAATGAACTTGAATAGCAATCAATGGAAATAACAATAAAAATAAGAAAAAATAAATATATGTAAGAGAAACCCCTAACAATGGCATAAGGAATAAGAAAACCCCAACTACATAGGTTAAAAAATTATGATAGCTGGCTAATATATAATCATGTATATGGCAATAACCAATGAATATTATTCCAAATACAAATATTAATATTAATTAATATTGATTTGGCGTTGATGTTAGTACACATTCTCCTGTCTAAAAATACATAGCCCACGCACTCAATAGGAATTACAACACAATAAAAATGTGAAACATTAAAAAATGGATGGCATCCAATAGTTCCGTAATCCCAGCACTTTCACCACTTTAAGATGTCACAGAAGGGCGGGGCATCACCTCACAACATGATATCTAACCGAAATCAAGATCAATGTTTTCATTGAGGCCCTCCGGATACAACGTATTGAGTGTATGTATCCAGAATGCCTCTCTGACACAAAGGGTGCGATACCTATCACCCCCTCTTTTAGTTGGTAGAATATGTTCTATACCAATGATCTTCAGATCTGAGATCCTACTGGCATGGTGGGAAATAAAGTGTCTTGCAACGCTGTGGCTCTGAATGGCCTTGATAATGGCCTTTAACGGAAGCTGACAATGGGGTAGATCCAGAACTACGTTTGCCTTACGTTTATTCGCGTAGCGTATTTTCGTGCGTGTAAATTCGTTACACTCCCCTCGGCACACCCCTTGCACGGACGTATTTTGTCAAGATACGCTTTCCAAACCCTACCTTAACTTTTTCCAACGTAACCGCAGTCATACGCAAACGTACGTATGGGCTAGACGAATTTACGCAGCTAAGCATGCCCATACTGTACAACCCCCCACCTACTTCACGTATTTCACACGTAATTTGGACTAAAGTAAAATTGGCACGCCCACACGTAAGTATTTACGTGACACATACGTGAATGGCCCATACATTCACAATTATGCTATGTTAATGTGCGTATTTTCTATGGTGTGCATGCGCAGTGCGTACAAAACAGCGATTTTACGTCTCTGCCACGCGTAAATTCGCTCTGAAGAGTTGTTCTGGATCAGGCCCAATGAAAACAAATATTAATAACATTTGCAAACAAATAGGCCTAAAATTCCCAGTATATGTAGAATGGCCAAAGCTCTTCACTATAAGACAAAAGGATAGTGAGAGTGTAGATGATTTTATTTCAAAGAGCTTTGGTTGAGATGGTAAAATATACAGGAATTGCAGATATTAAAATTAATCCTAATTATAGAGAACTTGCAGTCTCAGTTCTGATGACTGGATTTCTGGATACGGTAAGAAATAGAATCCAGATATCTGAACCAGAGTGGCAGGACTTAGATGTAGTCAGGATCAGGTCATTGGCAGAGAGAAATGTGGCTAAGAAGAAGGAGAAACGGTCTGAGCAGTTAATGACATTGAGTATTCAAGCCCTGATACCACAAACACACACACCACAACACATGACACACAATGGAGATGAGAGTCATAAGAACAAACAGTTTATGAAATGTTATATTTGTGGACAACATGGCCATAAAGCTAGGGACTGCAGGAGGGATAGAGGTCAGATGGGGTATGACAATAATGATTGGAGACAGCCACAGCAGGGGCCTTTTAGGCCCAGAGAAGGGGGTGACCATAGGTTTGACAACAGGTTCAATGACAGGTTTGACAACAGGTTCAATGACAGGTTTGACAACAGATCTGGTGACAGGAGGACGGACGTTGCTGTAGCTCAAGCTAGAAGGGACCAGGGAACTAGTCCCCAACACCAATGAGGGTCAAGTCATACCTGTGATCTCATGCAGATAGGATTGATTAGTGGCCTAATGGAGGTAAAAATTGCAGGCATTAATCAAACTTTCTTATGGACACAGGGGTGGCCAGATCTGTACTAACTTCTCCTCTTACTTTACCCTTAACCAGGAAAACCATAAGCGCAGTAGGAGTCTCAGGGGAGGTGCAACAGTATCCCCTAACCCCTAACTGCACCTGCAGAAGTCACCATTGGTCTGTTGCACACTACATTCTTTTCTCCTTGCAGCATCAGCTCCTACCAACCTACTCTTACGGGACCTGCTGTGTAAGATGGGTTGTGTAATTTATTGTACTCCTGATGGTGTGTTTTTGGATATTCCAGAATCACATGCACAGGAAGTTCAGGACATGTTGGAGGCTCCTCCCAGGTTAATGGTTCTTTCCTCTGGTAAAATGCAGTTTCCAACTCAAAGTAGAGGAAATGTTGTCACAACTTCCTAGTCATCTGTGGACCAAGAATGGGCAGGACACTGGGTTGATGGTCAATGTATCACCAGTGAAGGTAATGCTAAAAAGTGGTAGGCAAGCGCCAAAAATACCTCAGCATCCTCTGAAACCTGAGGTGGAAATAGGTGTTCTTCCTGTCATGGAACAGTTGTTGCATCAAGGGATTCTGATCCGTACCTCCAGCATAGCTAACTCTCCGATCTTTCCTGTCAAGAAACCCGGGGGGAGGGGCTATAGACTCGTACAAGACTTAAGAGGGGTTAATAAGGTAGTAGAGAATCAGTTCCCACTGGTGCCCAATCCAGCTGTAATTTTAATGCTAATTCCTGCAACAGCTACTTATTTCACCGTAATCGACCTATGTTCTGCATTTTTCTCCATTCCCTTACACCCTGATTGTCAATACCTGTTTGCATTTTCTTTTAAAGGTTTACAATATACATGGACAAGGTTACCCCAAGGTTTCATTGATAGCCCAAGTATCTTTTCTCAGGCTTTGCATGATTGCTTGATACTAAAGAATTATTGTTTCATCTCGCACAAACAGGACACAAAGGGGCTGATTCAGAGATACGATTTTCACGCAACTTAGGTGCGTATATTTAGGATCTTAGAAAATTTGCATAACTGCACATGCGTAGTAATAGTGCAACACCGTCTACGTAGAGGTTAGGAGCGTAAATTCGCTAAGAGCGTACCTTTGAATCGATCGCAAGCACTTAAGATCTTAAGTGCTGCGAAAGTTTAAGATCTGAAGGATTTGCATGGAAATGGGCGGGGGGAGGCAGGGAGATGAGGGAAAGTGGGCGCGGGCAGACACTTAGGATCGCAAATAAACGCTACTACTTCACTTAAGATCTCAAATGACAGCGCAGAGTTAGGGTTAGTCAATGGTGGTCTAACTTTAAGATCCGCCGCTGTTTGCAAGGGGAGTGACTGTTTATGCAGTGGGCTGTAACCTGGTAAGATCTTAACTAAGGTGCGTATATTTGCGATCTTTTCGCAATCGCATCTCTGAATCA
>WWET01007710.1:34952-47614 GCA_011038615.1 Limnodynastes dumerilii | reverse complement strand
AATCGCCTTTTCTAACCGGGGACTGACTCCCCTGAGACAGTGATGATATGAAGCAGGGAAATTTTTTTTATGGGTCTGCCATTAACCCTTTGCTTTCAGAAGCTATTTTAGAAATTTTGCAAGTCTCATTACAATAGTATTTAAAACTAAGTGCTCCGTTTATAATACACCCAAATCTGTAAGTGTACATCAGGAGTAAATTGCATAAACACACCTACTGTATACATATGTTACCCAGAATTAGAACACCCACACAACTCCTTCGGTTGCAAGCTGCCATACAAATAGATTGTAGGTAAATGACAATCTGGCTTACTTCATGGGCCTGATCCAGACCTACGACCACAATCGCCCGCGAGTGTAGCGTACGTTCGCCCGGGCGTAAAAACTTTCACGCCCATAACACTCCCATTGATTGTAACTGCTTACGGCGGCTGAACCCTACCCTAAGATTTTCCAGCGTACGTGCGAATTTTCGTACCCATACGCTGGTCGTACTGGGCTTAGCACGCCCATACTGTACAATTTAAATGGCTATCCCCGCCTCTGTGTAGTAACTTGAGCGTCCAGACTATCGTCGTAAAAATGCACGCCCCTTGAGCGAAAAATACGCTGAAAATTCGCTCGCTGTACGCTCATGTCCTTTGGTCGACCAGAAGTTGTCATACTGCATATGCGTAGTGCGTTTTTTTTCACGAATTTTCGCTTACGATGAGCGTACGCTCGCTTGCGGTCGTAGGTCTGGATCAGGCCCCATGTGTCTATTTACAGAATATGTGCAGTGAGATATCCATAATAAAACAATATTTCAATAGGTGTCTGCTCAAATTAGGCCCACTACAGTATCATGCCTCCCAACAGTCCCGATTCCAGCGGGACAGTCCCGTTTTCGGGGGACTGTCCCGCTGTCCCACCCGCCCCACAACTTGTCCCGAGAGACCAGACTCTCGGGACAAAGTTGTTTTTCGTTTTGTTTTTCGTTTTTGTGTTTTGTAAAGCCCTGCATAGGAAGGGGCAGATAAGGATGGCTGGGCATAATAAAAACGGACAGATATGGATGGCTGAACATAATAAAAAGGGGCTGATAGGGATGGCAGGACAAATAATAAAGGGGCAGACATATACTAGGGGCACACATTTAATAAAGGGGCAGTCATATGGAGACTAGACAAATAATAAAGGGGCAGGCATATGGAAGCTGGCAAATAAATGAATGGGGCAGACATGGAGGTGGACATATGGCTGTTTGGAGAAATAATAAGGGGCAGACATATGGATGGCTGAATTAATAAAAGGGGCAGGCACTAGATCCGCTGCGGTGCAAGACACACCCACTTTCCCCACACACGCCCGCTGGCAGATACATGACACACCCCCTCTACCATGTCGCAAAATTTTGTCCCTCTTTCCAATTCTCAAATGTTAGGAGGTATGCAGTATGTATATATTGTTTTGTGAGTGCTTTAGCCTGTCTCCCTAGTCTTGACTCTGTATTTCTGAACTCCTCCACCTGCCTTCATCCAAGTTAATTTTGCCCTTCAGTGAGTAACCATTTGATTGTTATGATTACCATCAATATAATTTTAGCAGTATTGCCTTTTCCTTTGTCTTAAATGTTTTCACTGTATATGTTTACTGCTTGATACTTCCTATGTACAGTATGTAAAACTTATCTGTTCCTGTGCAAACTGATCCACACATCCTCCAAATCAATTCAGCACTGAATTCATTGTCTATGGGCCTGATCCAGAGCTACGAAATTGGCCGATTTCGAGCGAGCGTACGACCGTTTTTTGCGTATTTTCGTACGAAAATTCGCACTGCGCATGCCCAGTATGACAGCTTCCTGTCGGCTGGACGACATGAGCGTATAGCGTTCGTATGGTGTGCGAATTTTTCACTCGAGGGGCGTGCGTTCAGTACGACGGTCGGCTGGGCGCTCGTTTTACAACAGGGAGGCGGGGATAGCCATTTAAATTGTACAGTATGGGCGTGCTAAGCCCGTACGCTCAGCGTATTTTGTGCGAAATTTCGTACGGCCGACGGTCGTACCCAGTGTAGGGTATAGGCGCCGTAAGCAGGTACTTTACTATGGGAGTGTTAGGGGCGTGCATGTTTATTCGCACGGTCGAACGTACGCATTCGCCCGCCGTGCGAATTTTCGTAGCTCTGGATCAGGCCCTATGACTTTAAATTATTCAGTGCAACTAGTAAACCTTCACCTCACTGTTTAAATGAATACCCCTGATTTCCATTCACATAATATGGATGCCACAAATGTACACAATTTGACAAAAAATATGTTCAAATAAATTGATGACTTGACCATTTTGTTCAATCAGTTTAGTGCGTATCCATAATTCATCTCCTAAATATAATGTAATGTAGAGGAAGGATTTTTATTCAATAATGCCAAAAGAGATTTTAACTCCTGACCTGAAATTTTGAATTAATTAATCAGAAAAAAAGCATACAAATGGCATGCTGGCTTCAGTGTTAATCTGTATAGTATTATAACATGTCAGGTTCCCTATTATGTTCACACTGTGACAAAGTCAATAGAAAACCTTCAATACATATAATTGAAGGAAGTACAATTACACATGAATACTGCTGACTACACCTTCAATACAAGCAAGGATAAATGAACAAAAAGAAAACAAATTATTAAAATACAGTTCATGGCACAGAAAAGAATAATGAAGCATAAATATATAAACCACCCTCCATCATTTTTACCAATACAAGCTCTGATTGGATTGAGTAGAATATGAAAATAGAAAATAGAATAACAAATGAGAAGTCTGGTGCAATAACTTTTTTGTTATATAATTACAAAAAAAAAAAGAAAAAGAAATTGAACCAGTCATAAACAATCCATAAGTTGCTACCACATGGAAGATGAAAAATACAAAAAAGAGGAAATTTTTATAAAGTTTTACAGATAGTAACTACGTAATTGGTGCACTCTTAAACAATTCTAAATAGTTTTGCATACTTTATTAACTACTCAAAGCAAAACCAAGATAATATGAGAGATCAAAATATATATGTACCAATATACTCAATCAAATCAAAAAGCTTAAACTTCTGGATACAAAACAATATTTCTGCATAATAAATGGAAATTTGGGGATGTATGGTTTTGGCATAATGTTAGTGTAATCTATTGCAATAGAATGGCATGATGTAAACATTGCATTCATTTTATATACAAATTAGCTAATATTTCAAAATATTGCAAGCGATACATCATGCTCAATTGAATCGGGGCCAAAAAAAACATAAAATTTGTACTACTTAGGAATAGCTTCAAACAAATATAATATGTTTTAGTGACCTGAGGATTAGCAAAAAGTCATCAAGACTAGTGAATATTTAATTTTGCAATTGCTTCCCTGAGGGTATGGAATTGTAGCTTATGCTATTGGCTGAAGGACTAACTTTGGACCAGATTTAGAGTTTGAAAATAAAAGAGGAAAGTTACTCCTGGGCAAAACCATGTTGATTTCAGGGGGAGTCAAGCTAACTGTATTCTTTGCATGCAGGGAT
The DNA here is from genome assembly GCA_011038615.1 of Limnodynastes dumerilii. Classification (NCBI taxonomy): domain Eukaryota; kingdom Metazoa; phylum Chordata; class Amphibia; order Anura; family Limnodynastidae; genus Limnodynastes; species Limnodynastes dumerilii. Next base: position 44,062 of record WWET01007710.1, on the reverse strand, counting down.
ATAACTTTAAATTAATTATTGCACGCAGATAGTGACCAGCTTTACTTTTACACTGTTATTTAGACTTGGGCTAGGAAATGCGACCGCTCAAATATAATACTGTTTGCAACAGATAAAATTTGACACCCCTGAAATCAACATGGTTTAGCCCAGGAGTAACTTTCCTCTCTTATTTTCCATCTCTGAATCTGGTCCTTTATCAAGAAAAACATTTTTTTTATATGTATTTTATTGAATGACTAAAACATTTTTCTGCAGTTTTTTATGACTATATATTTTGTACTTTTTGATTTGTTAATTATTAATTGTTATTAATTATTAATTGTTAATAATTCATTAAAAGAGTGGACTAATCCTGCAATACTTTGTACATTTCATTTATGAAATTTTATCTGTGATGTCTAACTTAAAGTTTAAAATAAAATGGGGTGTTTTGGAACTTCACTTTTGGTTGTACAACAAACATGTTATCTTACTCCATTTATTATTACAATTTAAAAAGTTTCAAAAGTTTCTGATGAGCATAATAGATCAGAATATACTGAAGGTTACAGTTACCAAACCTGTGAGAATATGGACATAAAAGACAAATGTTTTATTAATTTAATTAGCAATGTACATTTAGAGTCTGTTTTATTTTTAATAAATTTCAAAAGGGTTGAATCAGTGAAACTTTAAAGAAAAGTGTAAAATATATTACAGAGTAAAAAATGTCAAAACACATTATATTTACTACATGACACAATGAAAATGATTCCTTTCTGGCATAAAATTGCAGAGTTTCAAATAGTTTTGACGCTTTTTCTGTATCACGTATTCAGATTAAGCTGGCATAAGAGAAAAACATCTGTGTATCAATTATACAGCATTTAGATTCATCACATTAGTTTAAAAATATTTTTTTATTTTACACACAAAAATCGAAACAGGTGCATTAGGTTTACATATTTTAAAGCATTATTAGGCTCTAATTTTTCTAATTTCACAGATATTTATTTAATGCATACTTACACAATACTGCTACTGTATTTAAACATGGACATAATTAAAAACCTTGTACTACATAATAAAATGTAGGGGTAAATTTACTAAGCTGCATTTTTAGCAGTGGTTTCAATTTGCCGCAAATCACTGGAGATTTTGAGGCCAAAACCTCTGAATTTACTGTTCAGCGGTTTATGCAGTAGTTTTAAATTCATCCAAAATGTATGTCAGTATGTAAATGTTCATACTGCCGGTCTTTTAACAAAAAAAAACCATGCTGTTGTTTTGTACATTTTAAAACTACCATACATGGCTTTAAAAAGAAAATAAACCTGTAATAAAACCAATAAAAACACGTGCCCCATCTTCCCCCTTTTTATTCCTTAGTACATGATGCAGCAATCTCCCGGCTTCCATTAACCATGGCTGGCAGAGCATGCTGTGTTTTGTAGTACCATAAGCGCCAGTATACCAAGGTACCCGTACATCGTGTATACTGTTGTAAAAAAAAATAAAAGGTACGCTCAAATAAACAACGTTAGCATTTAATTGTCATAAAAAGCAATACAAATAATAAAAGGGATATTGTAACCTACAGATTTTCAGTCTTTTGGCTCTTGATATCTTGATTGCTTGATCTTGAGAGAAAAAGCAGGAAGATCCTTCTTCTTCTTTTTCTTCTTCTTCCGTCCTATTAGTATACATGACACACAGGCCGGGGCATCTTTGTAGTACCATTTGTGGTACTACAAAGCACAGCATGCCCTGCCAGTCATAGGCATGCTGTGCTTTGAAGTACTAAAAAAGCCAGCATGCCAAGGGTTAATAGCAGCCCGGTGCTTGCTGTAACATGCAGTTGGACATAACAAAGAACTTTAATAGGATTTTTTTATTTTATGTAACTAGAATTTAAATGTTAGTGAGTGCAAATTCTATCACAATAAAGCGCTTTTACAAACTGAAACATAGTAAAGCCATTGGTTTGTGTATTAAGCATTACAAAAATCGGGACAGCAATTTCATAATTGCTGTCCTGAAAAAAAAACTTATTTTGCTTGGCGGTTTGAGCTGTAGTAAATCCAATGTTTTACAAACCAACAAAACGACGCCCAAAGAAAATCTTTGCTTTGATAAGCAAAACAAGAAAAAGAAAAGTTGGGATTGTTCACCACAATGGACCATGTTCACACTTAAGTGTGAATTTGCGTACTTTCATAATAATATGCAATGCAATTATCTGCAGTTGTGATTTAGACATCGCTACGTTTAGAGCTAACCACACCTCCACACTTGAGCATGTATTTCCATATATATGTGTGCCATACGTAGATTTAGTAACGTACATAGTGGCTCTATGAATCGTGCGTTCATTTATGAACTTAAAACTAGTTGAGATTCTAACAAATGTAAAAAAAAACATAGAATGCTGTTACTAAGTAAGTTAATCTTGTTACTAGCATGTCTTTGTATTTCTAGTTTATCAATGAAATGTTGTGATTACCTTTCCTTCATTTGTTTTTGTGTGTCTAAATTAACCCTTTGGCCTGGATGATTTTTTTTAGAGAGAAGAGCAGCAAAAATCAGCACTGCGTATGCTCACAATGGGAGCGAGCAAGCCCGCCGATACTTACTAGCTCTGTAGCAGCAGGTATTGGCGGTATCCATACTTCCTGCTCAACGCTATTCAGTAGCCGGCCAATGCGCAGGGAAGTTCTTCCCGGCACACCGGCCCGCTGTTGAAGCGTGCCTGCCGGGCCCCACCCTTATGTGATGTCACTACTGATATCACCTAGGGGTTGGGCCCCGTGGCTGGGTCCTGAACCCCACATTTGATGATGGCGGCCCTGCCATTATCAAGCACGCAAGTTTGCCCATCCGTCTGTGTTCGCATCCAACAGCACTGCGCCAGTGAAACTGGGAGTTCCACAATATTTAAATGAGAAGAGGCGTGTTTTTCTCATCTAAATATGTGGTGTGGTGCCTGCGCATCCACCTTACACTTACACCATCCCAGGGGATAGTGTAAGCGTATGGAGCAGGTTACTGAAGCTATCACCCAGTCTGTCTGTTATTACCCAGTCTTGTTTATACTAATTGATAAAATTGTAACTACGTAACTGCGCTACATAATCTGTTGGTGCTATATAAAAACCTGTTAATAAATAAATAAATTAATTAATTAATTAATTAGCAAAAAAACTGTAAAAAGTTAGAAAAAAAAACCCACACACATTTCTTAATGTCCCCCATAGGGGAAATGTCCGAGGGTATAAATATGACCCAATGACAGTAGAACTGTCATTAGCAATGGGATGTCCTGCTAGCAGAACATGTTTTGCGTCTTCTCCCTATGAATTTATTTTGGCCAAGGCCTCCCCCAGGATGGTGGAGGTGGTGGAGGTTGTGGGGTTGTGGGTGGTGATGGTGGTCCACTGCTGCTGCCTCCTCCAGGCTTCGTTGGTCTGGAAAAGCATGACAAAGCTGTGGCGTATGTTGGCAATTCCTGGAATAATACTGAAAGAAAAAAAAAAGTCAGACACACACAACACATAATCTATACACATTGTGTAAATGTGAACAACTCTATTTTCAATGGGCCTGATCCAGACCTACGCTCACATGCGAGCTAGCGCTGATCGTAAGCGTAAAAACGGCAGAAAAAACGCACTGCGCATGTGCATAGTGACAACTTCCGGTCGTACCAAAGACCTTTTCGTAGCGGCGATTCTGGCGTCCATATTGTTTGAGTTTTTTCCGATGACGGGGCGTGTTTATAGTACGAAGTTAGTATGGACGCTGGAGTTAAGGAATGTAGTATGGGCATGCTTAGGCCGCTACGAACAGCGCATCGCTACGAAAATACGTACGAACACATGGGTGTGCCTCATAGTTTTAATGAATGCATAAAAAAAAAACCAAAAAAAAAACAACTAAAATCTAAACACTTTTTCTATATCAACATATATACTTACTTGAAATTCTTCTGCGCAAGTGTCGCAGAAGTACAGATGCCTCCTGAGGTCGTACCAGTGTCACTGGAGCTGGTCCACACACTGCCTTACACCTGTTTTTACGCTGCAGCGGTAATACACTCCGCTCTCATGCATAGGTCTGGATCAGGCCCAATATGTGTACATTAAAAAAACAACAAAAAAAACATGTCACAGCAAGTGTGTGTATGTGTGGGTGTGTATGTATTTATGTATGTATGTATGTATGTATGTATGTATGTATGTATGTATGTATGTATATATATAGTATATATATATAGGATTGCTTATCACTTGTCAGCATAATGATTACAAAATGTTTAAATTTTAAAGTTTAAAAATACTTAACAAATGCCACAGTGTGCTGATTAATTTCAGGCCTACATTGGCCAGGGAAGCTTCTTGAAAAGAAGGAAAGGGATGACATGGAGGGTGGGGGAGGGTGCTGATAAGGACTCTGGGGCTTGGAGTGGGCCGATGATGGGATTGAGGTCTGGAGATCAACTTTTGAAGAGGAATGGGACTGGGAAGAGGATGAGCTCAGGGATTGGGACTGGGAAGGGGCTGTGGAAGTGGAAGAAGATTGGGATGGGGTTTGGGCCTGCGAAGGGGTTGGGGAGGGGGGAAGAGGATTGAGATGGAGATTGGGCCTGGGAAGGCTGGGAAAGGAGAAGAGTATTAGGATGGGGATTGAGCCTGGGAAGGGACTGGGGAATGGGAAGTGGATTGCAATGGGGATTGGGCCTGGGAAAGGGAAGAGGAGGATGGTGGTGGTGGAGCTGCTGGAACCTCCATCTGTGGCCTTCTGGCTTGCCTCCTGTTCCGCCTTTGAAGATTGCTAATTCCTATGTAAAACAAAATTATGTTAAAATGATTCTTTACAATACATTTGATTGGCTTATATCTTAAATAGTAAACAATTTAAATTTCTATTAAGCATAACATAATTTGTTATGATGAGTTTAAATAACAAATGTTTAATTTTGATTCATGGTTATAAAAGTACAAAATTTACATAAATTATAACATAACAAAAGTATGAAAATATAATACAGACAACTGTGTGCCTCATAGTTTTAATGAATGCATAAAAAAAAAAAAAATACATAAAATCTAAACAATTTTTCTTCAACATATATACTTACTTGAAATTCTTCTGCGCAAGTGTCGCAGAAGTACAGATGCCTCCTGAGGTCGTACCAGTGTCACTGGAGCTGGTCCACACACTGCCTTACACCTGTTTTTACGCTGCAGCGGTAATACACTCCGCTCTCATGCATAGGTCTGGATCAGGCCCAATATGTGTACATTAAAAAAACAACAAAAAAAACATGTCACAGCAAGTGTGTGTATGTGTGGGTGTGTATGTATTTATGTATGTATGTATGTATATATATAGGATTGCTTATCACTTGTCAGTTTGCATAATGATTACAAAATGTAATTTTAAAGTTTAAAAATACTTAACAAATGCCACAGTGTGCTGATTAATTTCAGGCCTACATTGGCCAGGGAAGCTTTTTGAAAAGAAGGAAAGGGATGAAATGGAGGGTGGGGGAGGGTGCTGATAAGGGCTCTGGGGCTTGGAGTGGGCCGATGATGGGATTGAGGTCTGGAGATTAGAGATTGAAGAGGAATGGGACTGGGAAGAGGATGAGCTCAGGGATGATGAGTTTAAATAACAAATGTTTAATTTTGATTCATGGTTATAAAAGTACAAAATTTACATAAATTATAACATAACAAAAGTATGAAAATATAATACAGACAACTGTGTGCCTCATAGTTTTAATGAATGCATAAAAAAAAAAAAAATACATAAAATCTAAACAATTTTTCTTCAACATATATACTTACTTGAAATTCTTCTGCGCAAGTGTCGCAGAAGTACAGATGCCTCCTGAGGTCGTACCAGCGTCACTGGAGCTGGTCCACACACTGCCTTACACCTGTTCTATGCCAAATTAGCCTTCTGGCACACGGATAAACTTGCCACTTTACAGCATTAGAAAGCTGCAGGTCAGGTTCAAGGGTGTCCATTACTGACACCAGGCACTGGAGCTCAGCCTTGGTAAAGTTGGCTGCCCTCATCATTTTAACAAAGTAATGAAGAATACAAAGCAACATGCTAATTGGCAGTGTAGAATAACATACATAATTGGTTGATATTTAGAAACGTCCCAAAAGAACACAAACACCAAAGCTTGATTGACACTTTCAACTAAACAGACAGATTTCACTATGCAGTGTAATTGGACACTAGCAAATAAACATGAATGTAGAAAACTTTAATACATAAACAAATTACAATGGAAATGCTAGTTTGGAACACAAATTATCAATAAAATAGCGCATCCCTGTCAGCCAATAGCAAACAACCATTCAGCACCTAAACTCAAAAGTTACACAATTTTTCACCGCAATGGTGTGCAATATGCAGCACAGAGCTAATATTTGGCATATAGCTCTAGGCGCATACATAAGTGCACCACCAGACTAATCTAGCAATGGAATCTGCCTTTTAGGACATCGAAATATCTTCCTACGATCTGTCAGGTTGTATGCCAAACATTGCTCTGTGCTTGGGCTCAAAATGGGTGTTAAGAGAAAGGGCCTCAGAGGGTAGGCGCTGTCACCTAACAAAATTAAAACAAAAAATTAGACCTATAGTCTTAAAAATCCTTATAATATTTACAAACACATAACTATAAACACATAAGTCTACATTTCAGCCACAAAATAAACTTAAAAAGCAATTACCTGGACTTCCGGTGGGCGGGACACCTAGGTGGCCGCGTTTTATGTTGGCTCCCTATACCACGACTTAAAAACCTGCTTAAATTACCCTTTTAAAGTGGGGTAAAAGTTCTAACCTGCTGGGGGGATACCAGCTGTTTCCCCCTCAGCAACGAGCAGCGGAAGCGGAGCGCCTTTTTCACCCCGGAGTCTGCCTTCAGTCAGTAAGGCCTGTTGGCGCGCTGGAGCCGCGGGACACAGAGCGGCAAAGCCTGCAGCCAGAACGGAGTGCATTGCCACCCTGCACCACCGCGTAACAGAGGGTGAGCAGAGCAACATATCCTCTTCTCCCTAATACCTGACCCTGTAGGCGCAGAGCGGCGGGGAGTGCCTTGGAGATCTGACCGCGGCTGGACTGAAGGACCTGTCTGCTGATCCTGGAGGGCACCGTTGGTCCAAATCCGCTCAGAGGTACCCAGGGTTCGCTACAGAGGTGGGAATAAAACCCATGGGGAAGAGAGTGGACGGTATTCTGAGCAGCCCACGTGCCACTGTCTTAGTGGAGGGGAGGAAGACGGGACCACGAGGAAGCGGGCGCCATCTTGTCTAACTGCGTGCCTGCCACCATTATACACAGCCGTAAGCCATCTCTACTAAAGGAGAGTGCTGTGCTGGCTGAGACTCAGCTTCACTGCCTGTTTTGTCTATAATACCTGCAGCATACTACAGTTACTTGCTGGTGCTTCAGGTTCCACCTTATTGTGTATCATCCATACCCTCAACTGCACAGTATTTCTTTACTATTGGAAATTGGCACGCTTGGTATATTCTCTACATGTGGAGTTACAATCTGAGTCTGGACCTCTGCTGCCCCCTTGTGGCTTCTTCCAAGTCTAGATAGGGGAAAGTGGTCTCCTGGTTTTATCCCTCACTCCTGATTTGGGATTTTCACGGCTACCTTACTAGTGGACATACCCAGAAGATACTGGCTCACAGAGGACGCCCTACAGTTGCTGCCGCCACACTCCTTGGGGCCCAACTCCACCTGTCCCAGTTGTTCATTGCGGTCCCTGAGAGCCATTTGTGACCGGATTGCCCCACACCTTGATTGTTTGAGTTGCCGGAGGCCTTCTCTTCACCTTACTGCGTATTATTCATATTTCTAATCGGCACAGTATTTCTTTATTAATGGTAATTGCTACACTTGATACATCCTTTAAACGTGGACTTACACTCTATAAGTCTGGACTTCTGCTGCCCCCTTGTGGCTCCCTCCGAGTCTAGATAGGGGAAAGTGGTGTCCTGGTGCTACCTCTCACTCCTGATTTGGGATCTTCACGGCTACTTTACTAGTGGACATACAGAGGATATCGTTTAAGTGGTTCATAGAAGTCGGCGTGGAGTCGCTGCTGTTGATCCTGGAAAGGACTGTACAACAGGACATTTGGGCGCCTTAATATTTGACTTTAACTAGTGCATTTTTCTAGGTTTGTTTTCAGTTTGTAGGGCACTCAGCCTTTAGATATCATTGAACCTATGCTTTAGGTGTGCTTGAAATTATAATGGTGTTGTCCTTTGTTATGTAGTGAGGCTATATGCTGTATTAGAACTCGGGCCCATCTGCGGGGCACTCTCTGACCTCTTACACATATCAGTGGGTGTGGAGGGTAACATCTTTACAAAAAATAAAAAATAAAAAATAAAAAATAAAAAAAAATAAAAAATTTATTAACAACAAAATCAAAAGAAAAAGTTGAATCTGCCCTTATAGTGGGGCATGGATAAATTTGTTGAAAATATGCGACCCAAACCACTTAGTACCCCTTCCACCTCCAGAACTTCACGAACTAAAACAAATGTAACTAAATCTACTCCCCCGTCCCCAGCTCGGGTCCCGGAGGAGGAATGAGAGATTTGTCCTTCACCCCCAGGACCTGATAGTCACACCTCATTCACTCCCGAAACAGTGGCGTACCTGGCACAGGAGATCTCTAAGTGTTTACTCCCCCTTATAGACAAGAAATTGGATTGCATGCAAGCAAGATTTGACACTGCCATGGCCAAAATTGATTCCAATTCCTCACGCTTGGGCTTGCTGGAACAACGTTCCAGTGACCTAGAGGATCGATCTAATGTTCATCAATCTTTGGTCTCAGACCACTCGAGAACCATACAGGCCTTGACAGAAAAAGTCGATGACCTAGAAAATAGGCATCGACGCAATAATTTAAGGTTTGTGGGGATCCCAGAACATATAAGGGGTGATCGGCTTTTGGAGTATTTAACTAAAGATATTCCTAGGGCGCTGGCGGTGCCGGAGCAGAGTAGTCCTGTCCACATAGAGCGAGCCCACCGAATTGGCCCGGAAAGGCACGGGGATAACCCCCGCCCCAGACCGGT
>WWET01007710.1:18175-33671 GCA_011038615.1 Limnodynastes dumerilii | reverse complement strand
GATGTATGTTAAACTTTGCACACCCAGGGGCGCAGGTTCGCCCTTTTGTACCCAGCTAAACTGCGCATCTTTGACAATGGACGTCCTTATTTCTTCGAGGACCCAAAAGAGGCTAGAGAGTTTGTTCAGCGTCAATTAGATAACCCTCCCCAAGATTAATAATTTCCCCTGCTTGGTAGGTTCGGTTCTATTTGTGGGTCTTAAGCTCCAGGAGGGGGATACCTATAGTTGGAAATTAATAAGTTCCCCAATACATTAATAATATAGAGGGGGGTTGGCACTCAGCATTAATGTCCGAGTCAATACACTGTTGGGGCCTTCCACTACTAAGTTTAGGTTAGCAATGTTATTTTTTTCTAGTACGGTTGAGTTTGAACAACCGGTCCAGATTATTGCATTTATACAGTGGTTACCGACTACTAGAGCGGAACCACCAGGTTTAAAATTGATTTGGAAAAATTTGAAAATGTTGTTGGGTATGGTACACTACTTTGTATTGTTGCTATGTACTGCCTCCACTCATAGGACTGTTGTGCTTTGTGTTCAGGGAGGCCTCCCACCGATGCCTCAGGATTGTCGAAATCGAGGGAATCTTCCTGGATACCGAGGAGGGGAGATTCTCCTTCAGGTTGGAATCCGCTCTGCTCTCGCCGCGCCCGAAGGGGTAGGATGGGTTTACCAAGTACATCACAAGCCCCTCAACCCCCTTCACACCTACACTCTCTGCATCAACCGCATGCCATGCTAGTGCCGAATCTTAGGTTGTTGTCTTGGAATGTCGGGGGCCTGAATACGCCAATCAAACGTAGGAAAGTCTCCACATTTTTAAAAAGATCAGGGGCAGATATTGCAATGCTCCAAGAGACACATTGGAAGGTGGGGGGGGGGAACACCATCAAAGATGGCTGGATAGGTGACTGTCTTTCGGCACCTTCTAAGTCTAATGCCAGGGGTGTGGCTATTATTTTGCGACGCTCCCTACTCTATACCATCAACTTTCAGCACATCGACCCTGAGGGAAGATTTATTTATCTGGAACTTACACTTAACCATACGCTCTATTCCATCTTAAACGTGTATGCCCCTAACACTAACCTCCAGTCTTTCTTTAACTCTTTAAATACCTTCCTTTCCCAGCGCGAGGCCCCAAACCTTATTGTAGGGGGTGATATGAATACGGTCCTAGACCCACTAATCGACAAGTCCCCACCGGTACAGGTTCCAGCAGCGAGTCACTGGCAAACTCTTCAAGGTTTTTTAAATTTTAACACATTATCTGACCCCTGGCGCATCCTCCACCCGGGCGACCACTCCTTCACACACCTCTCGGCGGCTCATAGTTCTTTATCTCGAATCGATTATTTTTTAATTAGAGATACTCTGATGACGTGTGTGAGTGAGGCGTCGATTGGGGACCCCGTTATCTCGGATCATGCCCCTGTCCAACTTACATTAGACTACCCACAGCCGGTCCCTCTGACCCGCCTCTGGCGCTTCCCGGGCTATCTGTCTAAGTCCTCGGACTTTCAATCTTTTTTAGCATCCAAATGGGCGGAGTACCTGGATGACAATCTGGAACACTGGGAAGACCCCCTGTTGTTCTGGGAGGCGTCGAAGGCGGTAATGAGGGGCCACATCATCTCTTATGTCTCAGAAAAACGTAAAATAGCCCAAACCAAAATCCAGGCTCTTCGTAGAGAAGTCTCGGTTGCCTTCCGCCTCTACTCTGAGCATCTTACGGGGTCCGCTCTTGAGGAGTTTAAGCAAGCCAAACAAGCGCTAGAAACTTATCTCTCTGTCCAAGCTGCAAATAAACTGGATTACACTAAACACAAATTCTACAGATTCGGGAACAAACCGGGTAAAATATTGGCCAACATGACTAAAGTATGGAAACAACGTAGTGTCATTACTGCTTTAAGAGATCAAACCTCTGGTGTGGTCATTAATGAATCAGCCCAAATTCTACAAAGGTTCCAAACGTTTTATAAATCGCTCTATAGCGCTATCCCCCCCTGTCCTGACCTCCAGGAGAGGATCCTAACTGAGGCACGCCTCCCACGATTATCTCCCGAACATAGAGACATATTGGATGCTGCCATAACGGAAACGGAAATTATACAGGCCATTCAATCCCTACAAACAAATAAAACCCCAGGCCCAGACGGGTTTTCTAATGAGTATTTTAAAATGTTACAGCCCCAATTGATACCGTGTCTGCTAGAGCTCTATCACACAATCCATTCCCATACGCCGCATGCTCCTAGATTTAATGAGGCCCATACCATTTTAATTCTCAAACCCAATAAAGACCCAACATTGGAGTCATCTTACAGACCGATCACTTTACTGAATACCGATTTTAAAATTTTGACCAAAATAATGGCAGCCCGTTTACAACTCTTCCTCCCCCAATTATTAACTCCGCACCAGTTGGGCTTTGTGGCAGGGAGGCACTCCGTTAAAGGCATAAGAGCAGCTATTGCAGCCACGGTGGCTTCGGCGCAGTCTCCCTGTGCCTCCAACCTTCTCTTGAGCCTCGATGCCAACAAGGCCTTCGATTCTATAGCTTGGCCCTTTTTGTTTGAAGTTTTAAACCGGTGGTCCTTTGGTCCCACTTTCACAAGCCTCATCCGCTTTATTTATGATACGCCCACCACTCATTTATTAGTTAATGGGAGACGGGGGGAGGGGGTGACCATGGAAAGAGGGACTAGGCAGGGGTGCCCCCTATCCCCCCTTCTTTTTAATTTGTCACTGGACCCACTGCTGCGTATTTTGCAGGGTTGGGAAGGGTTCCGGGGCATTTGCATAGGATCTCAAATTATCAAAATTACGGCTTTTGCCGACGACCTTCTATTGTACATTTCAAATCCGGCGGAGATGATGCCGGAGCTCCTTGCCAGGCTGCGGGACTACAGTTTAGTGTCTGGTTTATCTATCAACTTAGACAAATCAATTGCCATGTACCTGAAACCGAAATGCGCTCGACCATCTTGGGCAAACTTGGTACCCTTTCAGTGGGAGTCTAAACAGTTTACATATTTAGGTGTCCAGGTAACAAAAAATCCTTCATCCCTATATGGGGTGAATGTCAGACAAACTATTTCGAACCTCGATCGTCAGTTAGCGGGCTGGACAAGCCTTCCACTTTCCTATCTGGGCAGAGCCAGTATTATCAAGATGATGGTGTTCCCCCGTTTGTTGTATGTCCTACAATCCCTGCCGATCCTTTTAACACAATCAGATCTTAAAACGATTAACACACTGTTTCGCGCCTTTATCTGGAATAAAGGACGCCCCAGAATTAGCTTGCTTAAATTGCAACAAACTCCCTCAAATGGTGGGATAAATTTCCCCGACGTTCAGAGATACAACCATGCGGCGCTCCTACGGCATCTGCGAGACTGGTTGCGGGGGTCTTCCATATATACCAACACGATATTGGAGGAAGCGTTCCTAAATGGAATGGGTCTGATTCCCTTTTTACATTGTATAGACCAAGAGTTGGATCAAGCTTACAAGGACAATCCCCTCCTTTGGTCAACCAGACGATTATGGCACATACTAAGGCACAAACTTGACTTACACTCACATTTCTCGCTACACCTACCTCTAACGAAAAATCCTGAATTCCCAGTGGGACTCGGGAGGGGCCCCTTCTTGGCGTGGGAGAGTAGGGGGATCTCTGCTGTCCGAAACCTGGTAAATGAGCAGGGGCGACGCCCCATGACCCTCCGTCAGGCGGTGGAACATTTTGAGTTCTTGCAAGCGGATCCGCTTCCATTTTTGCAGGCGCAACATTATACAGCAAGGGTCCTTAGGCGTTTATCCCCATTAGACTGGAGCAACCGCTTGGATACGTTGCTAACACGGGCCCAAACCTCTAGTAAGGCCATCACAATGCATTATAAGTTTTTACATATTCCCATTCAGTTTGAAAACGAGCTCGGGGGTCTGGCTCGCTGGGTGCAGGACTTTCCGCATCTTACTACAACTGACATACTAAAAGCCCTGCATAGATCAAGACGCACCCTTCCCTCCAGCAGATATGTAGAACTCTTCTTAAATATCTTTCATAGAACCTACTTAACTCCGCAAAGAGCGTTTGCCTTAGGTCTGAAAGACTCGGACCTGTGCTATAAATGCAATGAGTCAGGTGCGGACCTGCTCCACTGTCTGTGGGGATGCCCCTTTGTAAAACATTTCTGGATACAGGTCAATAAATTTGTTTTAGATAACCTATTATCCTATGCTCCCCTCACTCCGGAGTGGGCTACTCTGGGGATTTTACCTAAAAATCAAAAAGCGGACAGGGGTGTTAAGCGTTTGGTGCTTGCTGTTAGCGCTGCGGCCAGGAAAACAATATTGCAGACTTGGAACCATCGGGGAGTCCCTCCCCTGGCGCTCTTTCGCGAGAAACTGTTCTTTATTTTTCAAATGGACTGGTTGGAGGCCTCCCTGGATAGGAATAGTAGAGTAGAAAGCTTTTTTGATATGTGGGAAACGTATATTGACTCACTTCCTGTGCAGACAAAGAGTCGTATCCAACACTGTTTTGAGCATACTGCATGGTACATGTTACGATTGATGGACAATGATCCTCCCATAATCAGTACTTAATGGTCTGTAAACTGGAAGAAGGGCTTTGTAGTTTTTCTGGCCCCAATATAGGTTTAAATTACTGAGTGGAGGTTATAGGAAAAGTTGTAAACATGTCCTTATGTCATATACAATTTCAGGGAATTTGCTGAGGAAATCGCTACATGCATGTCTGTTACCTTGAACGAAATGTATATGGATTATATGTGTACTATGCCTTGTTAATAAAAATGATATTTAAAAAAAAAAAAAGCAATTACCTAAAAGTCAGGCATCACCAGAACCTTGTGCACATCTCTCTTGTAATCTTTGCCAGATTGATGATTGTTTCATCACAAATGAGATGTGGCTGCTCCCTGGGAAGTGAGCAACCACATTTCGGATAAGTAGGCTGACGTCACATAAAATTTGGACATTCAGGGAATGAAAGCTCTTACAATTCATAAAAAGCGAGCAATCTATTCCTCTAGGGAGCAGAGCTATATGTGTCCTATCCACAACCCCTATAACATGCAGAAAGCGAGCTACGGTGGCAAACTGCTGCTTAACCAGCACAAGGGCTTCCTCTTCCAATGGCAAACTTATAAATTGATTGATGCGCAACAGAAATGCCCTTTGGACAGCCTGTAGAGTTTGGCTGAAGAAAGCTTGGGACATTCCAGCTGCACACCCCATGACCCTCTGGAGGGATCCAGAGGCAGAAAGCTGTAACACTGCCAAAATTTTTGTCAGCGGTGGTATTGATGTTGGGGAGGTAATGTTAACATCCAAGTCAATAATGGTGTCTAACATCTTCATCTGACATTGCCAAGAGAGTGATAAGTGTCCTATAGATCCGGACTCTCCAGCGTTGACATAGAGGCGCTACAGGGAATAAAACATGGAAATCTGCAATAGGTGTGAATTAGGAGCTGTTGTAGGTGCTGATGGGAAATGTTGGTTTTAATACTTGCGCTTTTAGACATTTAATAATTTTAAATGTCCATTTCATCATGTGAGTACCTTTATTTATGTGTTTCACATCTTTTCTTTCTAATAAAGAAGTTATTGCCCTATAGAGGCACCTTTTGTCCACATTCTTCTTTTAGGTAGTCAGAGCATTATCAGGAAAGAGGCTATCCAGTAATTCGGATCAGGACACAGACGCTGTTACAACGTGAACAGAAGTAGAAGGGCGCCAAATAGGAGAGGTTTATGTGTTAATGAATTTAATATTAATTCTGGGGAGTTTCTGGGCTACCAGAAACCCCATCTGGGTGCATCACAGCAGTGCAATATGAGTGCAATCTATAGCTCCCAAGACATTAGGAAAGCCTGAGACATTATAGAAGGCTACCTTTAGGTCACGCCACTTTGACTCCTGGCTGGGGAAGCCGATATATTTTTAAGGACATTTTACACATCAGAAAATTGACAGGAAAAGGTCGCCTGTGAAATGCCAACCACTCTTTCAGTCACAGACTGGAACGGGTCTGTGGCCATAAAGTAGATGGCACACAATAATTTGTGCAGTTCAAACGCTGCATATGACCATGATGTTGGCAAGTCCAAATCCCTATACGCCTGTTCAAAAAGGATAAGGAAGTAAGCACGGTTAAACATTTGTACTATCTACTGGAGGCCAGGTCCAATCGAATGCTAAATACACGCACCTAATTGGGTATGCATAGCCTGTGTGGAACCTCAGGCAGGTGATGTTCATTCTTCTCCTCATGCATCCGTCTGCTCAAAAATATAGATATAATACACCATAATCCAGCACAAAATACAATAAGCTGCTAGCAATTGTGAGGTAATTTTTATATGGAAAATTACCCATTCATGTCCAATTAGCTGCAATTTATTCAAATGCGCCTCTCCCACATGGCGCATTAGATTCCAGTGATTTAGGGCCGGATTCACAGCCCTGGATGTATTGCACATACGTCTTAAATTACCGATAATAGTTATTGCGCATGCATAGTAACTATTTTACGTAATCTACGTATCGTTTCGTTACGTAGATTGCGTATATGTGGTCTTAAAGGCCGCATATATGCAATCTATGTAACAAAACAATATGTAGCTTATGTAAAATAGTTACTACGCATATGTAAAATAGTTACTACGCATATATCTCAGTCAGAGATATATATATCTATATCTAGGATAAGCAAGGAACGGAGGCACTCAGAGACTTGATACAAAAGCAGTCAGACTTTAATCCAATCCGACGTTTCAGTGGACTAAGCCACTATCTTCAGGGACAACAATATCAACACAGAACTACCACCATACAGATATATATATAGCAAATATAACTCACCCCCCTGTGGTGCTGAGGCGACTGGATTCCACACCTGAGCGAGCAGAATCGACCTGGCCGTCTCAGCTTGCACGACATATTATATTATTGTAATAATATAATATGTCGTGCAAGCTGAGACGGCCAGGTCGATTCTGCTCGCTCAGGTGTGGAATCCAGTCGCCTCAGCACCACAGGGGGGTGAGTTATATTTGCTATATATATATCTGTATGGTGGTAGTTCTGTGTTGATATTGTTATCCCTGAAGATAGTGGCTTAGTCCACTGGATTAAAGTCTGATTGCTTTTGTATCAAGTCTCTGAGTGCCTCCGTTCCTTGCTTATCCTATTCATCATCCTGGCAGTGCACCTGAGCAAGTTTTGACAGATCTGTATGAGTGCCTTATAACTGTTTATCTATATCTATATATATAAAAATGTGTGTATGTTCCAGCATAACTCTGGAATGCCTGGAGCAATTTACATCAAACTTGGTACACATATGACTTACAACCTGGAAACAAATACTGTGGGGGTAAGACACCCCTAGCACCCCTAGGGGTGGGAAGGGGGTCACATGTAAAAATAATGGAAAGCGACCAATATTAGTGTCGAATCCATAGTTTTCAGGGTCGCCGAGATGAATAGTGACACTCTCGATGCCGAAGTCCAACTTCAGCCCCCATCAGCATGGGGGTGAGAAGGGGTGAAAAATAAAATGTCCAAAATGACCGACATTACAGTCAAATCCATAGTTTTCGGGGTCGCTAAGCTGATTGGTGACAGTCTCTAAAGGGGTGGGGGTTTTGGAAAAGAGGGTGTGGTTTCAAAAAATAAGTTCAGTTGTGAGCAGAGTTTGGTCAGAAAAAGGACAGAGATAATTGTGAATGGCGTTGACAGGGGAGTAACGGGGGGAGTGACAGAAGTGAAAGGGGAGTGACAGGGGGAGTGGCAGAAGAGTGACGGGGAATGACAGGGGGAGTGACAGGGAAGTAGCAGAGGAGTGACAGGGGAGTGACAGGAGGAATGACAGAAGGGGTGAAAGCAGAGTAACAGGGAGGTAGCAGAGGAGTGGTGACAGGGAGTGACATGAGGAGTGACATCTAACTCATTGAAAAGTTAACTTTAAGTTTTATACCCGAGCAACGCCGGGCACTTTTACTAGTATTCTATAAAAAAAAGAAAAAAAATTGTCTCATTTAATCATAAATGCATACCGCAGCATGCCATTAACCCTTAGCATTATGCCGCATATAGTACTAGAAAGCACAGCATGCCTATGGTAAGTGGTACCAAGCCAAGGGTTAATGGCATGCTGCCACATACATAATGTCCCCACTAAACATATTTTCAGAAATTATTTCCCCAGTACATATGAAATAATAAAGCATGCCCCTTGTTCCTATAATATAACATATCATACCCCCATTCATATAAAATAAGTTATCATACCCCCATTCATATAAAATAAGTTATCATGCCCCCTTTCATATAAAATAAGTTATTATGCCCCCGTTCCTTTTAAATAATGTTCCCCGTTTCAAATATATTAATTTATTATTTAAATATATTAATAAATATTTGTAATACTCACAAATGGGTTGTCTTTATTGTTGCCAGGTGACATTGGGACTCCGGATCTTCATCTTGCAATGCTATGGGATAATAAACATTTTTTTATTCAAATGTGTTTTTATTGCACAGTGAGTGCTGTTTTATATCAAAGAGACACTCACAGAAGGCACATTTGAATGGCGCTTTTTCAAAGGTGATTTTGCTGCAATTTTACTAAGCTTCGCTTAGTAAATCGGGCAATTTATATATTATTCCTTTTCAAAATTGCCATGTCGAGCTTCCAAACAGAAATTTTGAAAGGGCTGTATTTTGAACAATTTTAAGGCACTTTTGCATTAGTTATTGTATTAATGTGGCACCATCAATAATTATAAAAAATATACTCTTGTTTTGTACATTAACCTAATGTGCCCCGATCTTACTATATTAACGTAATGTGCCACGTTTCCTATATTAACCTAATGTGCTTTGTTCTTCCTATATTAAAATAATGTGCCCTGTTTCCAATATTTAAATAATGTGGCCCATTTCAAATATTTAACTAATGTGGGCCTTTTCCTTAACTAGTATATTGTACCCCGATCTTTAAATTACTATAATGTGTCTTGATCTTCTTATTACAATAATGTGGCTCACAAATCTTTCTATATATGATAGTAGTGCTGGTTAAAACACACAAAATATTATTTAAAAAATCGTCATATTCTGTAGTCCTCAATATTGCTAGCAGAAATCATTGGTCCATCTTCTTCTTCTTAAGGTTGGATCCTGCAAAATGGTCCTTCTTCTGTGATATCCCTCTGCATATGAATTTTTGGTCCCCTATTTATACCCTCTGACGGAACTGTGGAAGACTTAGAGATGTTTATAAGTCTCCCATGTGTGATGTGGGTGACCCGTGCCAACCCCCCTTTCCCAACAAATGCCCAAGCCCAATAAAAACACATGTACCACGTTGTTTTTGGGAGCTAAAATAGTTTTATTGAATGTAATATCTGCCTAATTGAATTGGGCTATCAAAAGATCTAATGCGATCTTATTTTTAATTTAACTTTTAAATTTTTGATGGGGGCCATAGAAAGCAGGTAAAACAATAAAACAATGTACATAACATTTACATGTTGGCATAACAGTATGTTACCAGCACAACATAAAATGTGGCAAATCACTACCACCACTCCTACAGCCTATGCCAAAACACCTAATTTAAGTGCTTTGTGAGACCGCCCACAATTACCCTTTGTAACGCCGCCGCACGGTGGCTTAGTGAGTAGCGCTGAGGTCATGAGTTTGATTCCACAAGGCTTTATTTGTGTGGAGTTTGTATGTTCTCCCTGTGTCTGCATGGGTTTCATGCCTGTGTGTGTGAGTGTATGTGTGTGTGTGTTGGGGAACTTAGAATGTAGCTCCAATGGGACAGGGACTGATGTTAAATATTCTCTGTAAAACTCTATATAAAAACCTGTTATTAAATAAATTACTTTATGCACACAGTCACACTGATAATTTATTACTGAGTCTGGACACGACACGTGCCTTTGACACGGTAGCTTGGCCGCATTTAATGGCAGTCCTGGAAAATAGAGAGTTCGACTTCCCATTCCTAAATTTTATACGATATTTGTACACCGCCCCAACCGCCCCAACCACACACTTGCTTGTAAATGGCTCCCGTGGTCCCGCAATTTTAATGGAGAGATGTACTCGTCAGGGGTGCCCCCTTTCCCCTCTCTTATTTAACCTTGCCATAGATCCCCTTTTACGTATTTTACCAAACTCTAGAGCTTTTGAGGGAATTAAAATAGGAAGGGCCACACTTAAAATCTCCGCATTTGCGGACAACGTCCTATTGTATATTGGTAACCTGAGAGCTTCTTTGCAACCCATTTTAGATCTTCTTCATGAATACAGAAAGGTCTCGGGCTTCCAAATCAACATGGCCAAATCAGTAGCTTTTTCATTAAATTTAGCCCAATCTCGTCCTGCCTGGTCAAGGGAATTTCCATTCGAGTGGGCGTCCAAACATATAACATATTTAGGAGTGAAAATAACTAAAAACCCCAACGCATTATATGAAACCAATGTCGCGGCGGCGATTCAGGCCTTGGGTCGCGAGCTGGAGGACTGGTGCTCTTTACCTTTGTCATTCCTGGGACGTGCCAACTTGATCAAAATGATCTAATTTCCCAGATTAATGTATATACTACATACTTTACCCTTGCTGTTAACCAAAAAAGATGTCAAAGCTATTAACTCAATTTTCTGAAAATTCATTTGTGCGGGGAAGAGACCGCGAATAGGTCTACTTAAACTTCAACAATCCAAGCTGAACGGTGGTATAAACTTCCCAAATATCTTGCACTATAACTATGCGGCCCAGATGCGCTTTATTAAAGATTGGCTTCATGGAAGTGAGATTTATGCTAACACATGCCTGGAAGCTGAATTCCTGCAGGCTGTTGCTCTGACGGGTTTTTTCCATCAACATGACAAGGAGATTCCATGGGAGGTCAGAGAAAATCCATTACTGTGGTCGGTCAGCAAGGTGTGGCATCTGGTGAGCCATCAGTCACACCTCAATGCACACCACTCTCTGAATCTCCCCCTACAGGGAAATCCAGAGTTTCAAAACGGTGCCCCATCCTACCCCTTCACATATTGGAAAAGAGAGGGGATCTCCACAATTCGTCACATTGTGAATGTAGCCACTGGAAAGACCCTTACATTTGTTGCTGCCTTAGAGAAATTTCCCTTTATACGTACACACCAATTAGCTTATTTGCAGGCGCAACATTATGCCAGCAAAATTCTGCGCCTTCTTACACCGGCAGATAAAATTAACCATTTAGACTCTTTACTTCTTAACGCACCTACTAGAGCAAAGGCAATATCAACTAATTATAGATTTTTACAGTCACCTATGGACCATGCTACCTCACAATCAGGACTCTCCAGATGGATTCAATTCTTCCCTGGTCTTTCTTGTACAGACCTTTTGCGCACTCTCAATTACTCTAGGAGAGTTCTGCCTTCATACCATTATTTAGAAATGTTTTTGAAATTATTTCACTACTCCTATTGTTCCTCACTAAGGCAAATGCAAATGGGCATTAGGGAGTCTGGTTCATGTCCGAGATGTTTAACACCGAAAGGAAATTTGTGGTCTTGCCCCATTGTAAGATACTTATGGTTACAAATCAAGAGATATGCGGAAACCAATCTAATTAGTTATATACCCTTTACTGCAGAATGGGCGGTGTTTGGTATGCTGCCCAGAGATCAAAGAGCCGAGAGAGGAACCAAGAAACTCTTGTTAATCTTAAGTGCAGCAGCTAGGAAAACAATCCTCTAAACATGGCTAAACTCTTCAGCGCCGCCCCTTGCACTCTTTCGCGAAAAGTTGTACTTTGTCTTTCGGATGGATTGGGTAGAGGCGCTTATGTATAGAGAAAAAAGTTCTGAAGGTTTCTTTGGGGTGTGGGAGGCATATATGAATACCCTGCCGGTGTTGTTGAGGAAAAAATTGCATGATTCCTTTCAATACACTTCCTGGTATGCACTCCGCCAACTGGTAGATGATGCTCCACTGATACTAGATACTTAATTTTGTGAGGAGACAAAGGGGGTGCAGCTTTCCAAACTCGAAGATATTTATATCTAATGTATCGTCTATGGAATTGATAATGACTTGACTATGAATGTATTGTCTGCAATTGTATAATGACAATGTGTACCAATAAAAAACTTTATTAAAAAAAAAAAAATAGTATTAGAGATGAGAGGTGATAAATAACAGTGTGATAGTAACGCCGGTCAGTATCTGTGTGCAGTAGAAATTCAAAGATATATCCCTGCATGCAAAGAATAATATTAATTTGACTCCCCCTGAAATCAACATGGTTTAGCCCAGGAGTAACTTTCCTCTCTTATCACGCTCTGAATCAGGGCCATCATCTCTATGGCACCTCATTCACAGACCATTGTCAGTCCCCAGTTAGAAACTCTTCATTCCGAAATAGGGACATCCAAAGTTCCTTTTCGAATGCCCCTATTTCGAATAATGGGCAGTTTCTATTTTTTTTTAGGATGGGTGAGTATGCCGATCAGCATACTCACCCATTGTGATTTGCAAATACCGCCGATATCCGGTCGCTCCGCCGCTGCTATCACCGGACCGAGGGAAAGATGAGTAACCTCTCCAGGGTGCGGGGTAGGGAGGGTTAGGGTCAGGCTGCGGGAGATGGTGGGTTAGTGTCAGGCTACAAGTAAGGGAGGGTTAGGGTCAGTCTGCCAGGAAGGTAGAGTTAGGGTTAGGGTAATGAGATCGGAGGTTTAGGGTTAGAATTAGGGAAAGGAGTGGGGGACTTTTTTACTTATATTTCGGAGCACCAAAAGCTCTGTGCTCTGTGGATCATATCGCAATAGGGCCGTTCTAAGCGGGGACCCACACACGTCACAGACTTCCCTAGGGTCTTAGTGTGTGCTGGGCACAGTCTTTCTGAGAAGATTCATTTATAAGACTGGGCCTGACTCAGTTGCAATTTTGGTAGTAATGTTACTTTGCACAAAATTATTTAGCGGATTTTATCTCACACCCTGTGTTGAGTTGCGTATTAAAATCTGTGAATTTCAGCTACTGTTATGTACAGGAATAGGCTTATTTCTGTCTTTGGGCTTAATTCAGTTAGCCTCTTTATATTTATAGAGCCCATAAGTGTGAAAGCAATAAACAGCTGTCTCATGCTGCTGAAATTTTCCCTTCAATATACAGGATCAGACAGTAGTGAAGACGACATCTGGTGATTGTGAGACACTCAGAATCTATCCCTGTGTGTCAGGAGAACTGAGCAGACCCCCAAAACTGTGTGTCCACCTCACTCACTGATATACAAGAGACAATGACCAGAAGATCGCAGGTATGGCGTCGTTAACAGAAGCCCCGGGAGGGAAGGACATATGTTGAATCAAGCGAAACTTCCCGGGAGCCTTCTTCGGGACCACCCCTATGGGGGAGAGTACCAAATTGGGGATAGGTGGGGTGTTAAAAGGGCCGCACATACGCTCCAACCGTAGTTCCTTACCCACCTTCTCTTCAAGGACACCCGGGGACTGTGTTGCAGATTTAAGATTACGGGGGTAGGCTGTTGAAACCGAGCCAACAATAGAGAGTTTAAAACCATCATGAAAGCCACGTGACAAGAAATTGGCCATGTCTCTCCGGGGGTACCGCAACAACCATACATCTAGAGCGCTGAGTTTAATTGGCGACGGCGCCAGGGCGAGGGCCCGACTGAGGTCTGGCCCCCCCCCCTGCCGCCGGCACCCTGTTGCAATGTCTGGCGGGGTGGCTGCCATTGCAGCGGAGGCATGAGTGCTTGTACTGGCACTTAGCACCTCTGCCGCAATTGCCATTGTTGAACCCATAGCACTTCCCCCCCCCTCTGGGATTAGACGGGGCGCCACCGCGCCCCCTACCCTGAAACCGCTTGGAGGGGGCCTGCTCGGTGAAATCCTCCTGCTGCGCCTGTTTAACCCCCAACCACAACTCAACATCCTTGGTGCCAAAACCCATGCTTTTGAGGCCATCCGCATTAAGCCTAAACTGCTCGTTGTACTCCCGCCATGCAGAGCCCCTCATCTTAGCCATCAAGTCGTAAACCAAATGCTGGTATCTAATACAATCCTCATACTCCCCCGGCCGTGTTTCCAGATATGCATGCATGAACGTGCACCAGCTAGGGAACCAATTGATAAAGGAGTGGTACTGATCTTCCGCCGCGGTGCCTTTCTTCTTAGCTGCGTTAAGCGCCTTATGCGACTTTTTTGTGAGAGCGAAAATATCAACATACTTTCCCTTGGCTATTTTCTCTTTCATGCGCGGGTGCAGGCCTCTTATCACCGCGGTGTAATCACAATGTATCATACTCGTGTCCTTAGCCAGAGGGGCTGGTGCCTTTTTAGATGCCCTTTTCTTGGCCTTTTTGCGCAAGCGCTTGTCTATAGTCTTCCTCAAATTACGCCTAGACCCCCCTGAAGCGTCCGAAGACGAAGATGAATCAGACGACACAGAAGAACTGGACCCGCCATCCCCCTCCTCCCCCGACAGATTAAGTTCCGACTCACCGGGCGCAGGTTGGCTGGGTCCCGGTTGTTCTCCGTCATCCACCACTGCATGTGACTCGACCGTGCCAGGCCGCTCCGCCACAGCCGGCTCGCGGGAGCGAGGAGTTCTGGACCGCCTGCTGCTCCTGGATCCACTGCGAGAAGAGCTGGCAACCTGTGGGGCTGGAGGAGAGGCAGCATCAGCCAGGGTCTCAGCAACTGCTATCGCATTTGCAGCGCGCCCAGACGACGGGCCCGGCGTGCGCAGTGGAGGGACGTCGCGGCGAGGGGAGTTAGAGCGTGATCTGTAATGGCAATTGCAGAGCGTCAGGCGACCACGGTGGGTGGACGGGTGAGGCGGCAGGTATGTCTGAGGACAACAGGGCATGTCAAAATGATCCTGGGAGGACCAGTACGGCCATGAACTAAAACCACACTGCCTCAGCCAACCTCCACCACAACCTCCACTACCGTGGCCGCCGTAGCCTGGGTCATAATGCCCTGCATGACCCCTATAGGCTGAGATGTACCCTCCCCGCCCCTATGCCAGTCCGAGAAATGTCCCCTGCTGTGAGAGGGGCCTGCAGAGGCCACCCTTTCATGCCTGCCTTGCATCAGGCTATACTGTGAGGGCTGAGGCCCTGTGACAAGCTGAGGAAGGGGTAACTGCCCAGCGACGGATAAGTCATCCTGGAAAGGACTGCGCCGCTGGGCAGGCCCCTCCCCCCCCATGCTAGACAGCGTCCCCCCCGTGCCCAAAGGGGAAGGGGACCGCCTGGGAAGTAAATACAGGCTGCCTGTGCGGGGCGGCCCGTCGGCAGCCTGTGACATGGCCTCCGGCACAGCCCCACTGTGATCAGAGGCTGCGCCGGAGCCATGGCCCGTTAAGCTTGGACTGCGGGCGCGCATGTCCTGCGCGCACCCGCTGCGGCC
>WWET01007710.1:7253-17784 GCA_011038615.1 Limnodynastes dumerilii | reverse complement strand
AGGGGCCTGAGGCTCTGGAGGAGCGGCGAGCGGGGGGACAGGCCTGCTGGCTAACCGAGGCTCCTGAGGAGACATCCGGCTCTGGGGAGCCTCGGAGGCGCGCCGGGAGCACAGAGACGCGGCGCTGACGAGGCATGGCAAGGAGCAGAATCGAGAGCAGAGAGGCAATAAAAGAAGCAGTCTAAAAGAAGGGAACACAAGAAAGGAGGGAGGGGAAGGGAGAGGGAGAAAAAGAAGGGGCAGAGAGGAAAGTTGGAATTGAGAGGTAAAATGACCAGGAAGATGATGAAAAAGAGGAAAGAAAAAGAGGATCAAAGCTGAAGGAACAAAAAGATTAGAGGATGAGGTTGAAAGGAAAGAAACTAATGAACTTATCTCTTTCAGACGACCGTCCTAGTGAAGAGCAGGAGACAAAAGAGGCAGAAAAAACAGCAACAAAGGTTTAAAAAACCTTGCATCCTTCAACTTCTCCCCACTCCCCAGGCTACAGAACCAATCAAAATAATACCCAGGTAAGTGTCATCGGTTGTCACCCACCCACACAGGGAGCTTAAATTGCTTTGTGCCAAATAAATTAACCCTCTGCTGCTCTTTTCAAAATACTATCTTTTACTTGAAGAGTAAGAAACCTGCAGTTTTTAGGTTTTTAAGTAACTATCAGTCTAATAAATGGGTCACTAACATCAGGAATGGCACTTAGCATCTTTAAAATGCATCCCATTACAAAAAAAATTGGAAATTTAAATTAAACAGTAATAGTGTATTTATGGTTACAGATTAAAAGTAGTTTTATTGTTTTAGTGTAGCTGTCCATATATATATATTTCTGCACATAGATGAAAGAAAGAGTTATTGGTATACATAGAACTGTTGCACTGTACACAAAATGTAATAATTGCAAATGCTTCTGAATCCCTGAGGTTTCCAAGGATATTTCTTCAGAAATATATTCATAATCATAGCAGATCAGCAGCATTCAAAATACTGGCAATAGATGAAACAAAGAAATGTATGATATATGGAATGGGTTATTGCAGAACAACAAGATATGAGATCACAATGAGGGAGGATTAAAGAGGAACACTAAATACATAAGCCAAAAACTACAATGCTAAATCTGTCCAGCTACGGTGTCAGTACATAGCTTAAAGCTCTGTATGCATTATGCTTTCTTACACTTAGTTGTTACTATATTTTATGAATTTTTCCACATTTTAAAAGATTTGCAGATATTTATTTTTATAAATAGTCCCATTATACTAGTTAAAAAGTGCTAGGGGCAGCTCCTACAATATCTAAATTATCTCTCAAGCTTTCATTTAGATTTCAGACACAAAATATAATTTATTAAGCTGTAAATATGTAGTAGAGCAGTGTAAATGCTGTCAGTAATGCCATTTGCTGTTTGTGATTGATAGAAGTCACTATGGAATAGATCCAGACCTAAGTGCTTGTTACGTTTCATCACATAGCGTATTTACGCTAGCGTATTATCTATGCACTCCCTTTGGCACTCCCCTCGCTCGTACATACTTTGGCCGTTTTACACTTGCCAAACCCTACCTTAACTTTTCAAAGTGTAACTACTGACGTACGTAAAGGCTACACTACGTAAGTGCCTAAGCACGCCCATACTGTACGATTTAAATGCCTCCCTCGCCTCTGAAGCGGAATTACTGGTGTCGTATAGATGTCACGATCCTTCATTCATAGTTACGCTGTTGATACGAGGCTGGTATGTACTTCAGGGTTACGTGGCGTAACATCTGCAGCGCGCATGCACAGAGCACACAAAACAGCACTTTTACGTTACCGGTTTAGCATAAATACGCTAACGTACGTAGCTCAGGTTTTGACCCTATATGCGCCTAAAACAGTAGTGAGTATGGAGGTAACATATTTTCACTTATTTTAATTGTTGGAGCTAAAGTTGGGCCCAGATACAGTTTTCCCTGCCATGATGCTTCTTTTATGGGCAGCCTAAGATGGCTGATGTTCTCCTTTTTTATGTGCTTTTATGCAAACTTGAATCAGATGTTCAAGCCAAGACATGCTTATGCTTGGTAGAAGCAAAAGGTAACATTAGGCAAGGATAGCTTATTCTCCACAATTGTGGAATATAGAAAATAGTTAGATATGTAGTACCAATTAACTTGCTTAAAACATGAACATAACCTAATAAGGTAGGGTGTTCCGGCTCTTTTGCTGTTGGGGTATATAGGTGAATTCAGAAGTGCCTGTTGACCTTTGCAGCTCAACAACAATCGAGTTAGATGTTCCTGCAAGCCTGTTGATCATTACCAAGCAATAACTACCAGCCAAATCTAAATATTATTCATGTAAATAAAACTAAGATAGAGGTATGACAAGGGTATGACAACATTCCCAATACTGAGAAAAGGGGTATATCTCAAAACATACCCCCCCACACACACTCTAATATTTCCAAAGTAAATCTTTATATATAGGGGTGAAGTCTAGGCTTAAACAAAGTAATTCATACGGTGCGCTCACAGTTCTGAAGTCCTATGAATGTGCTCTCCAAGGTTCTAGACAGAATCTGGATATAGCTGATCTTGTTAATGAACCAAATAATGATGATATATGAGTTCTATGTAGTTCCGACAGTGTGGAAAGCTACTGCGGCCCATGTGTATACAATTACTGTCTCTCCCGTGTGGATAGCTGCTGTGGCTCCTGTGCGCGTAGTCACTGCCTCTACCGTTCACAGCACGTGTAGTCCCCGGTCCTGGTTATCAAGCCTAGTTTTCCATTCCGTTGTTGTGTGTTCCAACAGTGGATAAGTGAAATAAAAGGAACAAATGGTCATCGCCTGTATTATGAAAACTTTTATTTTCAAAGATGCAAGAAGGTTAAAATGGTATACTCACAAAAGTGAATAAGCATCATGGGGCTGATCCTATCGTATTAACTACGGCGGGCGTAGGCGTAAGATCGGCTGAAAAGCTGATCTACACATGCACCGGGCAGTTGGTGCCCGGTGTAACTACGGCAACGCCTGATTGTGGATCGGGTGTCCGTAGCACCAGCGTAGTAACGCTGGAGGGGGCGTCCCCCAGCGTTACTACGCTGAGGTTAGTGCAGGGAGGTGGAGGGAGGGTAATGAGGCTGGGAGGGCGGCATTATCGTACTAACGCCGCCATCCCAGCGTATTTACACTCCCTTACGCCGACTGAAGTTAGGGTAGCCTTCAGCCGGCGTAAGGGAGTGTAAATACGATAGGGCAGGGGGAGTGTAAGGGGTAGTTCCACGATGTAACGCTGAGCGTTAGTACGCTCAGCGCTACATCGTAGGTCTGGATCAGGCCCCATGTCCGGCATTGTACAAACTGATTGCATGTAGGTAACAGAGTAAAACCAACCCATTTCAGCTAATAAATAGCCTTTTTCAAGGTTAAACTCACTACTCTCCCTGTTACCTATTTATACATGTGGTCCATAAAATCCAGTATTTTCATTGGTCCTTTGAAGGTGAACCTCATTGGTCAGTCCAAGATTGACACTGCTGCTTTAATTCAAAGTCAGTGCAATAATATAAATAACATTGTAGCAATAAAATATATACATGACTGCTAAAATACAAAATATACAAAATAAATTAATAAACCACAAGATCCAAAGTTAGTGCGATACAATAAATGTCATGTGGCAACTATAGCATAAATGTAAATGGTATAAAATGCACAGTGTTACTAAACAGTAATAAACCCTCTCTATTATCTACTATACAAGTTATCAGGGTGAAAATGTATAGGTATTCTAAAGTAGTCATGCGCCTTCCCCCTATAAAGGGATAAAGGGTCCAAATACAAATACTATAGAATATAAAAATTACAAATGGAATAAATACTCACAATGGGGTAGATTCAGAGCTACGTACGCTAGTGATTTTACGCTAGCCACTAGCGTAAAAGTGCCCATTAGTTGTTACACGCTGCCAGAAAGACCTTACCTCGGACTTTACTTACCCACCTGCAGCCTCTGACTCACAGCTTCTGTCCTGATCAGCCAGTACATGCCGTGAACGGCATGTAAACAAAAAGCACGTGTTGCGCCGCCGCATCTCTGAGCGGGCGCGCAATCCACTCCCCACCAATGCTATGAGGTGCTCTTTCGTCCAGGGGAAGCCTCTATCCAAAAGGAGGACCAAAGGCTGCTCAGCTTATTAGGGGCTAGCAGCCTTTATTTAAACCAGTCTACATCATTATTCTGTGACGGTTATAGCTTCAGTTTTGCTGTTCTGTGACCTGCTGCTTTGCTCTTTTTGCTCCTGCTTTGTGCCTTATTGATCTTGATTGCCCCAGCATTCTCAAGCCCTGTTCCTGGCCTTTGATCCTCTTTGTCTCCCACTCCCTCTCTCTCTCTCTCTCCTTGTTGTCATATACCTCATTGTATTTACCTCTTCTCTCCTGAGTGTAAGTTCCTTTTTTCACCTTCGGGGGAACCGCTGGTTGAGTCAGTGAGTGAGTATCTTTGTACGTTAGTTTGTCCAGTTCGTGTTTGTCTTCCCCCTCTGTCCATTGTCGTTGTTCAGTGTTTTCTGTTGTTTGTCACAGGTCAGTCCCTTCTGACTTTGTCTATTTCAATTACCTGCTCCTTCCTTTCCTCCACTATCTACATCCATCTTAGTATTCCTCTTTCTTCTCCCGGGCATTGCCGCCAGGGGACGTGACCTGCCTGATTACACGCAGCCCAGACTATCCCATTAGGGGCTCTAGTGAAGACCAGCTTTGGGTTAGACTAAGCGCCCTGGTGGTCTCCTCCGTCTCCCTCTGGAAACCAGCTAGTTTCAGCCGTGTGTACCTCAGGTACCATAACATTATAACCGGCCATGCACAGGTTACCAGTTGCGGTAACATGGATCCTACTAGTGAAGCTATCAATACACTCATCGCGCAGATGTCAAATCTGGGTCTGATGGTCCAAAATCTGATTGCTCGAGTCCGTTCGCAAGACAAGGTCATCGCTTCCTTACGCACCTCACCGGAACCTGCCGCAGCCTCCGCTCCTGGTCCACCTCAGGCAACTGTGAATATCAAGGCTAATTTTCCTGACCGGTTCTCGGGAGATTGGTCTCAGTTTCAGCTATTCAAGGAGAGTTGCAAACTCTATTTCCATCTCAGACCTCATGCATCGGACTCCGAATCTCAAAAAGTGGGTTTGATCATCACCCTGCTCTAAGGGGATCCCCAGGCTTGGGCCTTCAGCCTTCCACCAGAAAGTTCCGCCCGACAATCCATGGATGGATTTTTTGAAGCTCTGGGGTTACTATATGATGACCCAGGCCAGTTGGCCACAGCAGAATCCAAGCTCCGATCCCTACGTCAGGGCAGGAAGTCCGCTGAAGAGTACTGCTCTGAATTCCGTCGTTGGTCGAATGACAGTGGATGGAATCATCCGGCCTTGCATAGCCAATTCCGTGTTGGGCTTTCTGAACAAGTCAAGGACGCGCTGGTGCAGTTTCCCATTGCCAACACACTGGATGACCTTATGCGTCTTGCCATTAAAGTTGACCGACTATTGAAGGAACGTCGGCTCGAGAGAGAGAGACTCCTCCACATCTTCAGCCTTCTCCGCAGTTCAAGTTCCACCTGAAAACTTCATCGGTGAGGAACCTATGCAGATTGGGTAATTCCACCTTACCAAGCAGGAAAAATTTCGCCGACGACAGCTAGGCCTCTGCCTCTACTGTGGAGGCAAGGGCCACTGAGCGGTCAACTGTCCCTGTCTACAGTGTAGTTACGGAGGTACCCACCCCTTCCACTGTAACTACGCTGTAGTTACGGATGCCCGATCCTGCACACAGATAAACACTGATTACGCTGGGCAACATCTGCCCGATGCATGTGCAGATCGGCAAAAATGCTGATCTTACGGCTGGTGTCGTAGGTCTGGATCAGGCCCTAGGAAACCAGATGATAGGCCTCTTTTTTCCAGTGGTTTTCCCTCTCTCTCTCAACCCAATTGCTAGGATTTACATTCTATGTATTCCATTTTGGGCATATCCCAATGGGATCAGACAAATTTTTGATGCAAGACGTAATGCGTTTTAATGGCATGATAACAGGGACACACCCACACGTTGTTGCAAAGGAAAATTGGGGGACCGTCCTTTAGACTGGGTCAATGTTTGCCATCTCCATTGCTTGCTGGGTGTGCAAAGGTTCAGTGGTTGGTCTGGTTTTATTGATAACCGATTTGGAGTGCCTAGTTGTTGTTTTAGTGTGACTAATCAGAAGATTGGTCAGTAGACTTCTTAGTTATAAGTCTCTAACCATATTTTTCAAGAAAACTAAAGGCCGGGCTTCTAATCAAATATATGGAATCTGTGCAATTGTATATATAAATGGTAAAGCTGCAGCCAAGAACCAAAAGTGACCACTGTGTAGCTACAAGGAACAAAAGAGAGTCTGGCGCACCAAACAAACATTATATAACACTATGTGTCAGCACATACATAAAAAGGAGGTTTATTTCACAATATAGCTATATTGGGTTAATCTCACCTGCCCAGCATCAAGGCACCTCCTGTAGGTGAGTCTCTATCCAATTGCTACATGTGTACTCTGGAGGTCTGTATTAAGACACTCCTGCCATTTATAACAGTGTGCAGCAGCCATATTGGAGAGGGGTCAGGCTCCTAAAGTAAAAATAGTAACAGTAACAAGAAAACAAAAGAGAATCAAGTCCCGTTAAGGACCAAATACCGCGTGTAAGGAGTCTCAGCACGGACTGACATCTCCTCATCTGCAGTTTGTCCTCTTACAGACCTGGTGAAAAATTTGTTCTGCTGTATTGGGAGCCCTTCTAACTACATACTAGCGGCTCAGCCAAGATCAAAGTATTATCCCGCGGGTCTAATGCTCCAGACGAACAGCAGGTGCTTGGTTTAAAGGTCCAACTAAAGGTTCCGGACACTTCACTACACGCTAATACAGCGGGAAAAGATCTTTGCCAGTCCCTCATCTGGCAGGAATCTAAAGGGATCAACCCCTATGCTTCATCTGCTCCTGGGAAACTATACATCTCTTATTACAGAGCACGATTAACTTACCACAAGGATCAACATCAGAGTGGCCACTCTTCTAAACGCAAGTACTCCTTGATATATGAAAGTCAATATCAGTGGACATTTAAATATCATATTGAATACCTACTACATTATTTGCATCTCAGGGGTACAGAACTTTGAACTATAATCTCTCTGGACCTATTTTTTTTAACAACTGCAGGAGGGTCTACTGACTTTTATTCAGTATCTGTCATAA
This sequence comes from Limnodynastes dumerilii, assembly GCA_011038615.1. Taxonomy (NCBI): domain Eukaryota; kingdom Metazoa; phylum Chordata; class Amphibia; order Anura; family Limnodynastidae; genus Limnodynastes; species Limnodynastes dumerilii. The sequence goes on along the minus strand of WWET01007710.1, from coordinate 10,496 downwards.
TATTAATGCAGTATCTTACCGGTTATGCTTCTGAGTACTTATAATCAGCATTTGTGTTTTTTTTTATTTTATAATAAATAAACTAACTAGTTATAGCTCTTACATCCATTTTGTTGTATTTTATCCCCATGTGATATATTTTATTCTACTAAAACAGGCAATGCATTATTTTGATTTAATTATCCAACATATAAATTGACTGTATCTTTGTACACTAAACATGGTTCTTAGAACACAATATGCTGTTCCTATTCACTACTTGTATCTCCTCCATATAAAGCCCAGCGGCTAAATGCTTAGATCTTACATCAGAGATGAGAGTGAATTTAATGAAATAGCTGTCTACTTACAATAGTGTAAACTAATTTTGTTAGCAGCACAATGGAACATTAGGCAAGAAGTCAGTGAAAGAAAGTAAAAGCAGTGCATTTAATAATACATGATATGTCTTGAGTCATATATTTCAATGGCTCTCTAATGAATATGAATGTTCTTAATTCTTTGCTAATATATATTTTGCACATTGGACTAGCTTTACTAGTCGAGTTTGGCAGATACAGTGATTAAATCGTCTAATTTACTAAAGCCATTTTTAACATTGCCATGGTGATTAGGAAAGGCAGAGTATGTGAAATGCTGTAGTTTGTATAATCGCTGTAAACTCCTCTAAAACGTGAAAAAATTTAACCTATACTAGAAAGTGTTAAATAGCTGTTTCTCATAATAAAGGCTAGTAAACATAGCACACATTTTGTTAAAATCTTTAATCACCTGGTAATGACAAGTGCAAACAATAATAATAATAATAATAATAATAATAATAATAATAATAATAATAATAATAATTCTGTATGCTAATCAATAACTATCAAAATTATGTAATTGAGTAATAGGGCTTGTGTATGATTTTCCTAACTCGTTTATTTTAATTACATTTATTTATAATTCCTCTACTTGTTTGCATGTATTGTTTTCTATTACTTATATCAAAATCAAAATCATCTATAAAGCAGTTAAAAAAAAAATGCATAGATTTAGCTATTATTTTTGTTGCTGATAAAATAAAAAATAAAAAATATTATATGATGACTTATAAGTCAACACATATATATTACTTTCAAAGGGCAATTGAATTACACAGTGGGACTGCAATAATATACAGCCTTAGAGCATTCAATACAAGTACAATACAAAGACCATGCATCACATTTAAAAAATAATGAAATAATCATAATGTCTAAATATAGCAAGAAAATTATATATGAAATTGCAGCATTTGATCTCTGGGTATTAGAATTGAATATATTCCTATGTAAACAGGTCAAGTGCAGTGGAATAGCTGTAAGTGAAACCTTTATACTCATATGAACAACAAAATGAAAAAAGGAGGTGGGTTTGTTGGGTTTTGTTATTTCCATTTGATTTCACATTTGCTGAAACATGCACAGCACTTCATTGTCTGTACATCACCAATTCTGACTCCAACTTTCTCATGTAATTCAAAAGCACAATATGCTCTTTCTAATTTCCTGTTACACATTGTATAATGTTATTGTATGTAATCTTTTGTATAATAGAGGCATTTTGTTTACATATTGTGACTTTTCTTTCTGTGGTTTTTATGGTTTTGTAAGATAAATAACCACAGCATTAATCATAAGCTTTGAATAATAACTACAGTCCATTAGGAAGGACAACGGGTACTTTTCTGTGCCATTTTCATCCCATGTGACTTCCATCAAGGACAGTAGTTGGGATTATATATTATTTGATGCAATTTTATTTAACCCTTTTCAGCAGATCTCATTTTTGAGCATGTAATAGATGAAGCTTTCATAGTAAAGGTCAAAAAGCATATACATCAGGGTTGCCAACTCTCCCGGAATGTCCGAGAGACTCCCAAAATTCAGCCAATTCTCCCGGTATCCCAGGAGAACCTGCAAATCTTCTGCAAGAGACTTGAGGCTCGTGGTTTCCATGAAACCACGGCCTCAAGTCCTGGCCCCCTGCCTGGAAACACTAGTATACTAGTGTTGCTAGGGACAGGGAGGGACTTGATAATGCAAAGTGCCTCATCGAGACCCGCTCCCCATTCTGAATAAACTCCAAAAGGGTAATTAATAATCAAGGGACGGGGCTTAATGACTTGATTTGCATAAATTGTGTAATTAAGCTCCGCCCCTGCATGCATGTATGGCTTCTCTCAGGGATCTTCCGGAGGGAAGCTTTTAAAAGTCGTCATCCCTGATATACATACTTGCAAACTCTCAGGCTGTCTGGGAGATTTTCAAGTTTAGGTAGCACTCTTGGAATCATAATCCTAATCTTAAGCATTTGACTAGTAGATAGGTTTCAAATGAATTGCATAATCAAGCCCTTCCTTCACTATTCAATGCTGTGACACCAATGCTAGGCAACATTGCTCATTGAAGAGATATAGTGTGTAATGACAGTTGCTAAGTATGAGAATATATTATTGGTTAACTTTGGATAACTTACTGTCGGATTAGGGGTGTTTTAAGAAGTTAGGGGGCCCTTGCGCAGGATTTGCACATGGGCCCCCCCTCTTCCCTTACCTGAGACAGGACTGTCTTGATTCGCGATGTTAAGCCCCGTCCCTTTTTCGGCCCGCGAATCGGGACAGTCCCACCACAGGGGAAGGGGAACTAATTTGGCATCTATTTCTATTTCTAAGATATTAGAGGGAAGAAATAGATTCTGAATGGCCCCCGTTCCCCTGCCAACCCAGGGTGTTGAATGCATGCCACAGGGCCCCCTGTTTTGAGGGGCCCGTGTGCACTGCACACCCTGCACCCATTATAGATACGCCTATGTGTCGGATGCAGAAGTCCTTGTTACGATTGTAACTACTTTGGCTGCGGCAGCGGACTTATGACCGTGAATCGCTCTGCAATCCTGAATTCAATACGTGCGATAGGAGACCACTCCCCTCGCAGGTTACAACTGTCGTACCCTGGACTTTAATATCAGCCCCATGGAAAATAAAGCTGAGGGGTAATGAAGGATCGTACTGTACTTAAGAGCTCAAACAAAACCTTATTCTACGATTAGCAAATCTCACCACCCCCCTCCACCTGCCTACCATGTGTACACACTGTATACATGGCTGGTCACCCCTCCATTCCCCGTCATTGAAAAAAGCTTGCATCATTAGGATCCAGATCTGTGTCGGAAACCTTTACCTCACACTATATTAAGGTTGATGGTGTAATAGATTCAGCA
>WWET01007708.1:34665-47627 GCA_011038615.1 Limnodynastes dumerilii | reverse complement strand
GGGAACGTTCGAAAAAGCGAAATTGCGAATTTTCGAAATAGCGAAAATTCGCAATTTAGTGGTCGAAATAGAGATTTTCGAAATTGGCATTTTCTAACCGGGGACTGACTACCAACATAAACAAAGGAGAGAGAAAAGAAAGACAATTACAATAATACTGCAACTGAATACATATCCTCACTCATCTAAATACAAAAAGGCCCGGCACTCTTCCAATTACCCAGTAACAAACCATAACATTCTATCTTTAAAATAAAAGTCAGAGAATCAGTTACATACATCTGCAGATATATGATAAGCCACCAGCCACTTACAAGGCTTCTCTGTTCTGTGGTCCTAACTCTAAAATGGTCAGAGTCCCAACTTTGGGTCATATATCATGTATTTTTAAATTGAGAGCTCACCCCCGGCAGAGGTCCCCAAGTCTCCAAAACTGCCACTCTGAGATAGCACCCCCTATCAGCTGCTATCCCATCTAAAGATATATCCCAGCTCTCTCTCTCAGATCTTCACAGGACATACAGCTCTCCTCTACACTAAACTAATGCTCGGATTCCTGGCTGAACCCACTCTCTGGAATAAACTTCCTCACCCACTAAGACTATCCTCTACTTTCCGAATTTTCAAGCGCTCCCTTAAAACTCTCCTCTTCAGACAAGCTTACCAAGTTCCTCAACTCACTTCTTAGCATTTGTCTACCCTATTTACAATTAGTTTGTTATACAGTTTCCTTTCTGCTACATGATTACCAAAATTTGAACACTTTCACTTCCCACACTATATTTTTCCTAAGTTTTGCTGCTGGTACTGCTGTGTGACTGGATCATACAGAGCATTGAGCACTTTTGCCATACAACCTAGCTGGTCCATTTGTATGATACAGTATATATAGCACTGGCCCCTATGTATTAATGCCCAGTGTCCCATAGATTGTAAGTCTGTGAGCAGCGCCCTCTTACCTATACAGTCTGTTTGTTGCTGCCCATTCTTGTTATAATTATTATTATGGGCTGGATCCAGACTTAAGAAGGAGCTTGAAATTAAGGACCTGATTCACACTTAAGAATCTTCTTAAAAATAGAGATTAAAGTCACTCCTGGGCAAAACCATGTTGTTTTCGGGGGGAGTCAAGTTAATTGTATTCTTTGCATGCAGGAATACAACTTTGAATTGCTTACTGCACACAGATACTGACCAGCTTTACTATCACACTGTTATTTAGACTTGGGCTGGGAAATATCACCTCTCAACACTAGTACTGTTTGCAACAGATGAAATATGACTCCCCTGCAATCAACATGGTTTAGCCCAGGAATGACTTTAAGTTCTTATTTTAAGAAGATTCTTAAGTGTGAATCAGGTCCTAAGAGAGGAAAGTTACTCCTGGGCTAAACCATGTTGATTGCAGGGGAGTCATATTTCATTTGTTGTAAACAGTTTTAGAGTTGAGAGATGATGTTTCCTATCTGAAGTCTAAATAACAGTGTAAAAGTAAAGCTGATCAGTATCTGTGTGCAGTAAGCAATTCAAAGATAAATCCCTGCATGCAAAGAATACAATTAACTTGACACCCCCTGAAATCAACATGGCTTTGCCCAGGTGTAACCTTCCTCTCTTAATTTAAGCTCCTTCTTAAGTCTGGATCCAGCCCAATATTTGTAAAATTGTAAAGCGCTACGTAATCTGATGGCGCTATATAAAAACCTATTAATAAATTAAAAAAATAATAAATAATGACAGTTAATATTATCCTGATATTTTAATACTATGTATTTGTTAAGTAATAATGTCAACTCTAGCATTATATTTTTTAGATGAGACACTGTTCACCTACTTACTGGAGGATGATGACAATCTTGTTTTTGCTATTGGACTCTCTTTCATGTAGTGCTCTAATTTTCTGATGATAGAGTAGATCCTGACCTCCACAAAAGAGACATTTTTGGATCCAGTGTTCTGTATTAGGAGTGTTTATGACAACAGTATGGGAAAACTCATATGCATATGCTAAATGTGAGGGGGAGGTATGCAAATATACAGGGAGAGCAAGCTCTCCGTTCTATCCAGACTTCTAAACCATCCCCATTTCATGTGAGGACGGCACAGATGTCATGAGGTAGAGGTAGAAGTTGTTGGAAATCCTTGCGAGTGAGGGGAGTGGCCAGCCCTCAACCGCAAGTAAGTCTGAATGCTGTGCTCTAAGCTGAATTTATGTTTGGACCTGGTCTGATATTATTACACTGCTGTTTGAGAAATCTTGGAAATTATTTTATTAATTAGAGAGTCAATTTTCCTTCATATGTAATAGTGTAAGTGTAAATTCACATGCTATCATTGTATAGTATGCTTGCCAACATTTTAGTTCAGTTGAGATATACCAGAGGTATGGTCGGCTCCAATTGTGCAATTCTGTGACATATTCATAAGCGGGAATGGTGGGAGGAATCCCAATGACTCCTCCCACCATTGAAAAGCACCATAAAGCACCCCTTCTTCACAAGGCTGGGAATCACAACATAGAGTGCTGGGGGATTATGACATGGCTCAAATTATTTAATCAAGTCCTTCTGGGGCTCGCTCTCCATGATTTCATCAGTCTCCAGGAATTGCAAGCAGAGGTAATACGTAAGCTAACCTTGCACTTACATTTGTTGTTAATAATTAAAACTCATGTTATCCATTTAAAATGTATACAATTTTGTTTGAAATAATTTGCAGATGGTAAATTGTATATTTTGCATGCTATTATGTTGTTATGGTTAATGTATTGTATATCTTGTGTTGCTGACCTAAGCCATCTAGAAGCCCTTTCTGTTGTGTCAAGAGTGGGACATAATTATTAACCTTTCAAAATAAGCCACTTTTTCATCAGGTCCTCTGTTCATTCATAACAGTTGTCCAACAAGCCTGCCTGTCACAAAACGCAGGACTTACCGCATCAAGGGTCACCTGTCAGCGGCTCTCTCCAGGCATGTCTGCTCTCTGCCTCCAGGGAAGTGCCACTCTTAGTAGCGGCAGCTTCATGTCTGATGTCCACCACATGTTCCCTGTATGTTGCTGGTGCCAAACATCGCTGTCCTTCAGTGTATGGGTGCCGCCATCTTGGATTTGTGCACATGATCTGCAGCAGCCAACTGGGAGCAAGCCAGGAGAAGCATATGATCTGACTATCCAATCCAGAGCCAGGGCACCCTATAGCACTGTATCCACATTGCCAGAACAACTTGGTCAGTCAAGGTGCATGGTTCCTGTTTATTCCTCTGTCTGCAATCTTCAGTTTGCAGCTATCAGCCTGTAACTCAGCTTGCAGAAATTAGCCTGCAAAACCAGCCAGCAGTAAGCAGCCTGATTATCCCAGGCAGCAGTGAACAGTAGGCAGACTACTATTCCAAAAGAATTAGGGATAGGGAAAGCGAATACAAATATTAGAATTAAATCTAGATTATCTACATAAATATCTAAAATACTAGCGGCATACAGGTGATAAAAAAGTTTGTTTATATGGGCTCATATGTGTAATTGTAGTCCCAAAAGATGGATCCAACAGTGATGAGGCAAAAAACAGTCCAAAACTTTTCATCTTGATATTTGCAGCCCTCACAAGGATCCACAGTGTAGGAAACATAAGCAGACAGAAACAAATTAGTGTTTGTCCCAACAGATACATAATGGGAAAATCGAACCTTCCAAAGAATTCATATTCAGGGAGGATTAAAAATTGATTTTACTAATAAATGGATATAAAACACATATAGAAAAATTTTAACATACTGAAACATTAAAAAACACAGTATCCGAAAGGTTAACTGTCCGTACCCCGATGTGAGCGATGGTATAGCGCGAATCTTTCAAGAGTCCTGCCAGGACGTCCACAAACGGCAAATAGCTTGTCCGGATCGTGGGAAAAAATTCACTTAGAAAAACTTAGAAAGGATCCCACTAAAAATTACCAAGAAAATGTAAGCGTAATGCTGGATAAATATTTAAAGAAAGGTGTTATCACTCCTAAAGAGAGCGAGTTTATACACATCCCAGAACCCTCGGTCCCGGTTATATATGTACTCTCAAAAATCCATAAGGATGCTACAAATCCCACCGGCCGCCCTATTTTTGCTGGGACTGGCTCAATTACCTCAAATCTATCTAAGTAATTGATTCCCATAAAAAATTAATGTGCCTGATTCCATCGTGTGTGAAGGACACTATGGATATCCTGCTCAAGCTTAGGGATCTTGATTGGAATAAAGGGTGGAGACTAGTCACAGCTGATGTCTCCTTCCTCTATACCATTATTGACCATCAAAAGGGCTTAGAAGCGGTGAAATTCTATTTAAGATTATCCCAGGTTGATTCAGATCTCATAGCATTTTTAATTAAGGGGATTACTTTTATTTTAAATAATAAATAATAAATAAATAATAATTATTTCTGTTTTGATGGAGAATTTTATTTGCAAATTTGTGGAACAAGTATGGGGACTAGATTCGCTCCCTGTAATGCTAATATGTTTTTGGCATATTGGGAGAAAGTTATTCCGAAAGGGGGAGAGAGTCTGGTCTCCTGGCACAGATTTATTGATGATATTATGTTTGTTTGGGGGGGGCACAGAAAGAGACCTCCAAGAATTTAGCAAAGTTCTGAATACAAATAATTTGAATATTAAATTAAGTTAGATTAGTGAAGTATCTGTAAATTACTTAGACTTGAATATTTATGTCGAAGAAGATAAACTCAAAACTCAGAACTTTGCAAAAGCTATAGACACAAATTCCTACATACCCAAATCCAGTAATTATCATTCTTGTTGGCTTAATGGTATACCAAAAAGGTGAATTTTTGAGACTAAAAAGGAATTGCGCTGATGAGTCTTCTTTTCTCAAACATGTATCCATTATGAAAAAACAATTTCTGGATAAGGGATACGTTGAGATAATTTTGGACTAAACTATTGAGGAAATAAAGGAGATAGATAGAGATACACTCCTAGTTCCCAAACAACAATCTGGATTAAAAACATTGGAGGTACCGTTTATTAGCCAGTATACAAGCCATCACAAGGACATAGGGCCTGATCCAGAGCTACGAAATTTCGCACGGCGGGCGATTGCGTACGTTCGACCGTGCGAATAAACATACACGCCCCTAACACTCCCATAGTAAAGTACCTGCTTACGGCGGCTATACCCTACACTGGGTACTACCGTCGGCCGTACGAATTTTTGCACATAATACGCTGAGCGTACGGGCTTAGCACGCCCATACTGTACAATTTAAATGGCTATCCCCGCCTCCGTGTAGTAAAACGAGCGCCCAGGCGACCATCGTACTGAACGCACGCCCCTCGAGCGAAAAATACGCACACCATACGACCGCTATACGCTCATGTCGTCCAGCCGACCGGAAGCTGTCATACTGGGCATGCGCAGTGCGAAATTTCGTACGAAAATACGCAAAAAACGGTCGTACGCTCGCTCGAAATCGGCCAATTTCGTAGCTCTGGATCAGGCCCATAGAACGTATAGTGAAAAAACACTGGCATATACTCCAAGGAGACACTGAATTAGAAAAATTAATTGGATCCCGTCCCAATTTTATATATAGGAAGGCACCAAACTTGAAGGACCATTTGGTTAGGAGTGCTTTTGGAAATAACTCAATACAATTCCATAAAAAATCGTAACAAAAGGCTTTCGTAGGTGTGGGGATTGTGTTTTGTATAGGATTGCCTCAGAAAAATAGAGAAATATATATCATCCTTTAACCAGAAATAAGTAATTATAAATTAGTTTATTACTTGCAACAGTAATAATTGTATTTACATCATTAAAAGTAAATGTGGATTAGAAGATATAGGACGTACCTTCAGACCCTTAAAGATAAGGTTGGTTGAACACCTTAGGAACATCAAGAAGGGTTTGGAGGTACATCCTATGTCCTTACATTTTAAAGTTGCATAGTTGCAACATTTCTGGTATTGACAGCTTCTGTGGCATTAAAAAAGTGAGTTCTCATTGGCGTAAGTACGATACAGGCTCCAACTTAGCCAAAACTGAAATGAATATATTTTCAACTTGAACTCCTTACATCCACATGGGCTTAACCAAGAGTTCGAGCTGAAGTGGTTTTTATAAATATACAAGTTGGACATAACATTTGTTCCCTTCTATCTTTAGAGTGTGATACCATGACCCAGAATGTACACTTTACCTATGATCATACCATCCTGGATGCGCCCGAATCCGTCCGATCTTGGAAGCCATACAAAACTTAGGGTAGGGTTCAGCCGCCATAAGTAGGTACAATCAATGGGAGTGTCATGGGCGAGAAAGTTTATACGCCCGGGTGATCATATGCTACGCTCGCGGGCGCTCGCGGTCGTAGGTCTGGATCAGGCCCAATGTTAGTAAAGTTGATATAGGAGTTTTTATCTAGACCATTTTTAGTGCCATCATGCTATAAATGGGAGGGATGCCGGGTGGCTCCGACCATTTACGTTTGTTTACGTACGAATGTTTTTTGAGACATATTATATATGATCCTCAGTATCATGCACTCTGCTCCTTATTAATGAGATGATGGTAAAAAAAATTGGCGGAACTGTTTCAATTTGGATGGATACTGTATCTGGTTGTTACACTCTGCAGGTTCATCTTAGCAGAGTGTGTGTAATTCCTTGCTAGTTTTCTATGTGCAGGTTAATTAATCTTTGTAGGTGTGTCTGTCTGCCACAGCTGATTGGGAGAGTTATCTTTAAATAGCCTCTTGCTGGATCATTCTCTGCCGGTCATAGCTTCCAGCTTCTAGCTTCCGTGTCACGGTCTGTATGCCTGCTGTTGTTACTCTGCCTTTGAGCTTTTGTGCATTTGCTTCCTGACCCCTTCTGTGTCTTCTCCATTGCCCAGCCTGCCCCATCCAGCCTGCCTCTTGTCCTCTTGCCTGATTGTGAGTGTGAGTGAGTGTTTCCCTGTCTGTTGGTTTTCAGTCTGTCTGTCTGCTGATTACCTTGTGCTTCCCACCTGCTCCACCTCTGTTGCTGTTGCTCTGTCTATACTTACCTCCTGCACACTGTGTCTCTGCAATCCTGCATTACCCCTTCTCAGGTTCATAGTACCGGCACTGTCTTGTTCTAGATGGTTGTCAAGATGGTTTTATGATTTGTACTTTCCTGTTCCTGTGGGGTTTTCTCTTATCGTTGGCTGATTGGTCTGAGTGGCTGTATTTTGTATTCTTTCTGCACTGGGGTGTCTTATATACCATTTCTACAAACAGGTACTCCAGGGGTAGCGACCTACTACTTGGGACGCAGCAAAGCCCATCCCCACCATCAGGGGCAATGGCGAAGACCACCTGATGGTAGAATTCGCATCCTGGTGCTACTGTGCGTCACACCCTAACATTTACCTTGTGTCTGTCTCAGCCTTGCCTGTCTGTGTATTACCTGGAATCTGTACTTGCAATAAACCTCTTTTCGTTCACATTGGCTTCCAAATTTCCTTGTACCTAGCTGCAGGTATTCATAACACTGTTGGATATAGAGATATTGTAGTAGGAATTTTGTTCATGTGAGAAAGGGGATAGTAACCTTTTTCCTTAAATAATGAGGTCATGTTTAATCTATGGGAGGGGTGCTTTCTGGCCTCCCACCCCTTTTTTTTATTAATTCCCCACCGGTATAAATTATATGAACTGTTCCGTTATATTATCCCCTATATAAACCCTATTTAAAAATAGGGTATATTTATCTCATTCTCCCTCCTGTCTCTCACAGTTTTTAATTTATGGACATATATGTTAGTTTTTTTTTTTTTTTTTTTTTTTAAACTGTTTTTATTGGTTTTACATAGTAAAAGAACAGTACGAACATGCATTCAGTACAATTAAGAATACATTCAATGCACTAAGGTAGACAATGTAATCATTTGGAAAGGTTAATAGAAGTCATGGTAAAAATCAGAAGTGAATATATGTCCAAGCTCTGAACAAAAATTCCAGCCCAATTGGCGTATTACAATAGGAGGACGCTAAGAAAAAAAAAAAAAAAAAAGAAATACAAGGGTTCATCCAAACCAACTCCTCCTCAGTGCAGAATGACGATAAGAATTTTACCGTTCTAGCAAAATTAACAGATACAAAAATGTGTGACAAATAAAGAGTAAAACACTTTATTTTTTTTAAACATAACATAACATAAAACCAAACCATCGATGTGTATGTATCATATCTGGATATGTCTCTTATAAGAATTGCAGTATCCTATCAGGGTCTTAGGGCTGCTTATGTTTCTCCTTCCTCCCCAAACTCCTCCCCCAGACATGCCCCTACTAAAAACCTTGAGATATTCCTCCTTGTCCTTTCTATCCCTCACCCTCCTACCGGGTCCAAATCTCTATAATGTATAATAAAGTAATAATAATATAACGCCCATTTAGTTGACTCGAACACTTTCAATATATGTTTGGTTTGCTTCTGGCAGTTGTTCGATGTACAAACCCCATTTCCCATAAAATTTTGGTATTCAGGATTCAATATCCGGGAGTGTGGCCCTTCTTTCTAAGTAAAGTGTACTTAGCATTAAGCTTTTAACCGTCCCTAGGAATGGCGGTGTCTTCACCGTCCACTTCTGAAGTATTACTTTTTTTAGCCACAGTGACTAACACCGTCAGGAATAGAATCGCCTCCTTTACTCCTGGAATTGAGCCAAATGCCTCAAAATTTGCCAATAGCAATGCATGACTATCTGGAAACAGGTGTGTCTGTAACAAAGAATTTATAAACATCATAACCTTACCCCACGTACCTTACGTATTACCCTGCATTCCCATAGGTTGTGAATGAGAGTAGTCTTAGAACATTTAGGGCAAGAACCCGTCTCCTCCAAACCTCTCTGGGCTTGGGATACATATGCTCTATTTAGGGTTCTGATATGAACTTCCTGTAAATTAGTAGATCGCAAACAACGCAACGTGGAATCATAATATTTAGTCAAACACTCCTCTTCAATTTGATCATTTAGATCTTTAGACCAAGATAGGGCTGGTCCCTGCCAGTATTTATGCCAATCCACCGCTTGAATATGTTCGCAGACATGCCTAATGCGAAAATGGTGCAACTCCAGATATTGGAGTAGTGTTTGAACAATTTTAGGGAGTGTACTTGTCTCCATCAGTGTTTGTTGTGCATAATGACGTGCTTGGAGAAACATGAAAAATTGTTTGTGGGGAATGTCAAACTTTTCCCTGAGTTGTTGTAACGAATAGATGTTTCCCCCTGGGTCGAAAAATCTTTAATGGCACTAATGCCCCTTTCCTTCCATATGGTAAAAGTTTGGTTTTGTAAGGCTGGCTCAAAAGCTGGGTTGCCCCAGAAAGTGTTGTATATTGAATGTTTTGGGGAAGATCCGCATTGCTTGTGTACGGATTGCCAGGCATGGTAAGTGTCCCTAAACAGAATGTTATTTAAAGCATCTGAGGGGATCTGACTTCTGGGCAGATGGAGCAGTGCTACTATGGAATAGGGCTGAAACAGTTCGGTTTCTAACAGGTTATTAGTATAGCTGTGTCGGTGAAGTGTCCAGTCTGAGATATAACGAAATAAGGCTCCCTGTATAAAGGCGTTCAAATCAGGAAAGTAAAGGCCTCCCTTACTTCTTTTTAGCTGGAGACGTTTCTTAGCAATTCTTGCCTTTTTGTTACCCCATATGAATTTTGTGAAAAGGGACATACATTGTTTAATATCTGATTTGGTTAGAGTTAGTGGCAACATCTGGAGTGGGTATGTAAGCCTTGGCATCAGCACACTTTTAACTAGAGCAACTCTACCCAATAGGGAAAGGGGGAGTGAGTTCCACCGTTCCGTGGAGCTGGCTATAGATTTAAGGGCAAGTCCAAAGTTTGCAGCATAAAGTCCCTGCATGTGTCTGGAATGTGGGGAACATAGATCCATTACAGGCTACCTGCGTATATGGGAATGAATATAAGGATCTCAAGACCTCCGACAAGGCCACCGGGAACCCAAATCTCGAAAGGGTCTCCCATAAGTGATCCCAGGTGACCATGTCGAAGGCCTTTTCTGCATCCAAAGATAAGACTATTCGGTGCTCGTCACACCTCTTCACTTTACTATGCTGGAGCACTGCAATAACCTTCCTGATATTAGTCACAGAATGTCTGCCTAGAATGAAGCCAGACTGGTCAGGATGTATGATCCGCAGGAGTATAAGTTTTAGTCGGTCAGCTAGAATCTTTTTGAATAATTTATAGTCTAAATTTAGTAAGGAAATAGGTCTGTAAGAGAAAGGAAGAAGGGGGTCCCTACCTGGCTTGAGTATAACTTTAATGATTGCCACATTAAAATAGGCTGGGATTTGTTTAGACCTAATAATGCAATTGAAAAAATTTTGTATCTCGTTACTTAAAATTTTGTATCTCGTTACTTAAAATTTTTTATAACTCTCCAACTTCGGTAATTTCCTTACCCCCTTCGCTAGGCTCTGACGATCCAGTCTAGTGGAAGCCACCAGATTGAAGTCACCCCCTACTACTATGGAAGCATGGGTATGACTGTATAGCTTGCGCATAAGCAGAAGAAAGAATGCTTTAGAGTATACATTAGGGGAATATACATTGCAGAGAATAAACGGTCTACCGTGGATCATACATTACACAACAAGGTACATTCCTCCTTTATCCAAGATTTCCAAAGTTTTGTATATGTCTAAACCTGCTCGGTACAGAATAGCGACACCCCTAGCCTTGGAGGCATACAGTGCTGTTGATAGGACTGTGTACCCTTGTATATTGAGCTTGAGCACCTCAGAAGCCAAAAGATGTGTTTCTTGTATATAAATTAAATCTAACAACAGTTTTTTAAAATAGACCATCATTCTTTTACGTTTGATGGGGGAATTTATACCTCCTATATTTAGGGTTCCTATTTTAATGGCCGGCATAGTCTGTTGAAGGAGGGGAGTAGACTGAAGGATTCTTGTGCCAAAAGTACTATAGCCATGTCCTGTTTAAAATAGAGGCCTAAGCCTGTCGTACAACACCAAAAACAGCACCAAAGAAAAGGAAACTTACATGCCATTCAATCTGACCTAATAACCAGCAACAAAAATAACCAAAACAGAGACAGCGAACACCGTTCTCTATCTAAGCATTACACTGTAACGTGGACTTCCGTTTAAGCACCTACTCCAAAAAGTGCCTATAAACTCCAAATCCGCCTCGCCACTCCCTTCCCCTTTAATATAATATACTGGTATCTAGAGAAAATTTTGTTAAGCCTTTTCACAATTTGAGAAAGAGTATGTGTCCTTAGATCATCCCATGGTAATGGATTTCAAAATTAGTCTGGTCTTCCCATTTTTTAATTTTTTTTCCATTTTCCTTCCCTTACTCCCTCTTTTGATTCCTAATGTTCCCTGATCTGCACTGTATGACCGCTATATGATCGCTAATTATACAGATGTTGCTAAGCTAGATATAAAAGCTTGCCTAATAGAAATATTCATGGGGTCCAATACTTTACAGGTTAGTCAGAAGTGGAAGGTGAAGATGTAGTCTCTGCCTCCAGATACTTCTTAGCCTCTATTGTGGAGAGGAAGTCTTTAAAAGTGTCGCCAACAAAGATCCTCAGGCGCGCCGGGTACAGAAGTGCGAAGCGTCGTTCCGCTTTAACCAATGATATGCAGATTTCCGAGAATTCCCTCCTGGCTCTCGAGACCTCCGCCGAATAATCCTGGAACAATCTCAGTTTATTCCCTTCCCAAATAATAGTGTTTTTTTTCTTGCTAGCCAACCAAATGGCTGTCTTGTTAACATAGTTCAGGCAGCGGAAGATAACAGGCCTGGGACGGTCCTGGAGGTTCTCCCTGAAGGGGCCCAGTCGATGTGCTCGTTCGATCACCAATTCTGCACCAATATCTTGAATGCCCAACAGCCATGGTAAAGTATGACACAAGAAATCTTGTAGAAGTTGTCCTCTCAACGATACAGGGAGTCCCACTATGCGCAAGTTATTGCATCTGCATCTATTTTCCAAGTCATCTAATTTGGCAATAGTGGACTTCTGCTCTTTTCCTATTTGTAGTACTTGCTTTTTAAGGATTTTCTCATCTTGGAACACCTCACCGGAACGCTGCTCGACCTCAAGAACTCTCTGGGAGATTTGCTGTACCTGGGCAGTAAGTTGTTGTACTGCCTCTGTAAACTGTGCAGCTTGTTGTTGTAATAACGGGCCCATGGTTTCGTTGATGGCTCTGACCACATCAGCATAAGAAACAGGGGAACCCTCCATCAGATTTGGTGGCAATTGCAGAGTGTGGGGGAATGTCCGCTGGCCAGTTAGGTCATGATGGTGTATCCTGCTGCTGAATTCCCGCCGCGGCTGTCAATGCAGGGGCGACCGCCATTTTAGATTGTTGCTTGGGCGCGTCTGTTTTAGTTTTCTGTGATCTGGCCGGCATCGTGGTAGAGGTAAGAAATCTTCCCCGGTTGTTCAGCCGGACAGGAGCCTTGTAGACCAGACGTTGCCGATAATTTATCAGCAGATAAGAGGTTTTGGGGAAAACGGAGTGGCAGAGCTCAGCGTGCACCAACCGCTCACATCGCCGCCGGAACCGGAAGACACATATATGTTAGTTTTAAATCCATTTTATTCATTAAAATTGTGTACTATTTTATATCACTCGCCAATTTATTTTATTGTGTAATATATATTCTTTATTTGTTTAAATAGGCTACCTTATGTACTATATTTCACACCAGAAATCATCAATATTTACACTAGCACTTTAATACTTAATAACTTTGCTTAGTTTTCATGTATTATTTTGGTTTTGTACACTTGTATCAAGATTCTAACGAATTTATTATATGTGTATAATAATTTATAATAATATGTATCATATTAGTTAATTTAATCATATAACGTTAGGAATTAATTATATGTATGTATATATA
>WWET01007708.1:16366-31817 GCA_011038615.1 Limnodynastes dumerilii | reverse complement strand
GAGTGTATATTAATTAACACACATTAATTAATGCAACAGAAATGAAATTGCATACAGATGTTCAGAATAGGTTAAGGAATTTGTTAAGCTTGTCTTTAGAGGTGAGTTTTAAGGGAGCACTTGAAAATTTGGAGAATATAGTTTAAAGATTGAGTGGGTGCAGTCCAGGAAAAAACCTGTAATCAAGAATCATAGCATTTGTTTAGTGTAGAAGAGAGCTTTATATGCTATGAAGATTTAAGTGAGCTGGGATATATATCTTGAGATGAGTGTGGATATGTCTCATTAATAGCTTTCTAGGCTAACAAATGTATTTTGTATTTGATTCTGTAAAATACAGGTAATAACTGAAGAGACTGACAAAGTAAACCAGCTCTAGAAGAGCATTTTGCAAAGAATATCAGTCTGGCTGCTGCATGCAATACGAACTGTAGGGGGTAATTTTATAATGTGAGAGTCCAATAAGGAAAGTATTGCAATGATCAATGCAGGAGATAATTAATGCATGAATGAAAGTTTTTGCAGCGTCTTATGTGAGATTAGTAAAAGTAACAAGAATACTCAAGGCTGCACTTCTTATCAAATTTATGAAATGTGTGCAAGTGTATATCAGGGTTGCCGACTCTCCCGGAATATCCGGGAGACTCACGAAATTTGGGCCATCCTCCCGGTATCCTGGGAGAGCCGGCAAATCTCCCACAAACCCAGACCCCCTAACAATCACAAGTGTAATCCCTAGCGATTTGCATAAATCATGTCATTAAGCCCCGCCCCTTTGCATTCATCTATGGCTTCCCTGCGAGTTCTCCTGGAGGGAAACTTTCAATAGTCGGCATCCCTGGTGTATATATAAATGGAAGAGGTGCAGCCAAGGACCAAAAGTGACCATTGTGTAACTACAAGGAACAAACAAACATTATATAACACTATGGGCTCTATTTACAAAGATCAATTGCATATGATGAAGCCCATTTTCATGTGAAAACGGGCTTTATCATATGAAATTGAAGCAGTCCATATTTACAAAGCTATCATCGCCATGGAAACCATAGCGACGATAGCAATAACGGTCTTGATCGCCTGCCCACTCTAATGGAAGTGGGCCAGCATTTACTAAGTGTCAGTATGGATTTTAACAATCCGCGCCAATGTGTTAAAAAACGCCATCTAAATGGCGTTAGGGAAAGTATTCCAGCGGTCTCCCCATGTATAAAACCCCTTTTCCTCCCCATAATAGCTGTTATTACGGGGGGAAGAGGGGGCTACATGTTTTTACTTACAGTTAAGTAAAAAAAAACATTAAAATCCAAGTAAAAAAAAAAAATATTAACTAGTTTTAATAAAATTTTATATAATAAATCTATTCAATAAAAAAAAACCCAAAAAATACAAAACCTAAGCTTTAAAACTTACCTGACCAGGTGCGCGTCTGTCTCTGTCTCCCGGCGGATGTGCAGTGATTTTGCCTTTTGAGACATGAAATTTTCAAAGTCCCAAAAGGCATCTACTGCGTATGCGCTGGGACTCCATAGCCGAACGACGTCAGCGAAAGGCCATCATGGGACCTCGCCGGAGGGGTAAGTATTAATAAATACTCCACACGGTCCTGCTAGGCTCGCAGCAAGGCACAGCGAGTCTAGTTGCTATCATTAGCACTCAATGCGCTAATGATAGTAAATAGAGCCCTATGTGTCAGCACATACATAAAAAGGAGGTTAAGTTCACAATATAGTTATATTGGGTTAAGCTCACCTGCCCATTTGCTATATGTGCACTCAGGGGGTCTGTATTAAGACACTCCTGCCATTTGAAAAGTGTGCAGCGGCCATATTGGGGAGGGGTCAGGC
This sequence comes from Limnodynastes dumerilii, assembly GCA_011038615.1. Lineage (NCBI taxonomy): Eukaryota > Metazoa > Chordata > Amphibia > Anura > Limnodynastidae > Limnodynastes > Limnodynastes dumerilii. The sequence continues at coordinate 29,970 of WWET01007708.1, read as the reverse complement.
TCCCAAACTAAAACTAGTAACAGTAACAAGAAAACACAAGGCTGCGCTTTTAATCAAATCTAATCTTGTGTGAGAAATTTGCGTTTTCTGGAAATGTTTTTTATACCCCTTTCAGATCGCACCCCGGCAATATCCCGGGTTCACAGACCCGGGATATTGCCAGGGCAGCAGAGGATCCCAGGGTCACAGACCCCGTTTCACACTGCAGGGCAGACCCGGGAAATTCAGAGACCCGGGTCTGCCCTGTGTTAAACGCCGGAATCCGGCTCTTACCTGTCCCACGCTCCCTCCGACGCCTGCACCCGCTGTCCCTGACGGCATGTCGTTGCAGAGGCGTGACGACATGCAAATTAGCCATGTGCGCATAGCGCACGCTGGCCATCGGCTCCCCCGCTGTCTCCCGCTTTGTTGTTCTGGTTGCTAGGCAGCCAGAACACTCGGTTTCTTCGCGCTGCGGTGCAATCATTATACGTATAGCCCACCTTGCTGGGTGCAGTCTTCCAATTAGTTAGGGGGCTGGCCCAAACTCAGACACCTCATTGGCCAGACTCCCTAATGTCGTAAACTGAGCAGGGGGGACAGCCGGTTATAGCGTCTGCTCCCCGTGCTTCCTGCATTATCTTGCCTCTTATTTCTTCTGCCTTTGTGCTATTGCTTTCTTGAGTGCCCCATTTGATCCTACCTAGTTTCCTGCCATTGTACCCCTGTGTTTGCATTGCTCTCTATCTCTTCCCTTTTTGTCCATAGCCTTTTGTGTTTACCGTCCTTTCTCCTGGTGTGCTTGTTTTTGTTTTCCTCCAGGTAATTTCCTGCCTGTGGTAGTGTTAGTGTGAGTGTGCGTTTGAGTGACCCAGTTCTGTCTTTGTTTGTCTGTCCTGTTTAGTTTTCCCGGTCTCGTCCGTTCATTGTTCTTTGTGGTTTGTCCAGTACAGTCCCTTCTGTTACTGCTGCTCCCATTTTCCCGCTGCATCTTATCCCATTCCCACTTGGCCCCTTTTCCTGTTCTGGGTACTCTCTAAAGTTTGTATCCAGAAGAAGTCTCATCAGCTCCAGTCTATCCCCACCATCAGGGGCTCTAGCAAATACTCCAGACGGGCACTGGTCCTACCTACTGGTGAGTTTACCCGATTCCTCTTCTGTCTGTCTATTGTGCTGTGCTCTCACTATCCAGTCCAGAGAGTTCGTAACACCCTGTCGTCAAAGCAATGCGTAATTTGTTTACCGTTACTCTGGCAACACTTGTTGCCAGAGCAATAGTAAAAAAAATTACACCAATAAAGTGCGTTAGGTGCTAGCCGGGTTGAAAAACCCGGGTAGCACCTTTCACACTGCACCCCTAGCCCTTCTTTTTACCCGAAATACCTGGGATTTTGCCGAGACCCGGGTTTTTGGCGAAAATCCCCGGTATTTCGTGGTGATGTGAAAGGGGTATTAGATGTGTGTAACAGGACACAAAAACAGTTTGCATGCTGGGAACAAAGGACAGTTCAAAGTCAAGTGTAACACCTAAGCATTGAGCTTATGAGTAAGGTTTATTTTAGTGTCTACAGAAAGAGACCAGAAGGGAAGCTATAATTGATAGGTGGAAATATTATTAGTCATGTTTTTGAAAAACATGCTGATAGGTTCATTGGATACTGATTAAAATTAACGCGCGCGTGCGCGTGTGTGTGTATTTGTTAAGGACCTTAGCTCCGATAGAGGCAGGGATTTATGTGATTGTCTAAGTGATCTCTGTAAAGCAATGCAAACAATTTGTTAATAATCTATCTATATATATATATATATATAAGCCATTCTGCTCCTCTGCTCCTCACCATTATACGCATGCGCAGTAGTGTTCACTCTGTTGAATCACTACTGTGCATGTACATGTGGTGGGAGCAGAATAGCTGCTGCCTGGGTGCCCCACTCCCTCTCTCCCTTTACTGTACCCGCAGTCGCTCTGTCTCCCAGTCCTGCGGAGCAGCACCACCAGTCTCCGCCAAGAACCTCTTACACAACAGAGCCCTGCGTATACTCCCAATAACAAATCCTGCACCCATACACTACAGGCCCCGCCCACCCCATGTGACATCATGCCCAACTTTGCTGTCAGTTGCTGTGTAGAGCCGCCCTGGGATCGGGCTGTGACATGGATTCCCTTAGCCTCCCCGCCACCCAACCCCCCCCCCCGGGAGGAATCAGGACTCTGACTGGCTGTTCCTGTTGAAGAAGTTCTCCAAGGAGATCAGGAGGATTAATCAATGTCAGTCACTCTAGATGATCTACTCTGGTTATGAAGAGAGACATTGGAAATGTACTGACCAGAGACAAACCTATAATCAAAACGTTTCTAAGAATGAACGTGTTGGTGTCATTCCACTAATGTAGGAGATTCTGGCTTTTCATACTGCACTAAAACCATGTTGATTTAGTAAACACCTTAACAGAGCTCCAACACTTTTCCCCGTCATTTTGACGGACATTTGACTAGTAATAATTATAAAAGATTAAGTTTGAGATGGAGGACATCCAAAATGAAATATCAGAGAGACATTCAGTTATGCTGGCTGACACAGTTGGAGCAGATTAAGCAGTTAAGTAGAATTGTGTATCATCCACATAGAGATGATACTAATATATATAAGGATATTCACATACAATAAAGATCCTTATATAAGCTTTTGGTTTATATCTTTGTAGTTAGTATACAAATAGCTGTGCTAAGCATAGTGATTTACAGAATTCAAAACTTGGTTCATATATAATAGAATCAACGTACAATGATCATTTTATCAAAATAAACAAGATCTTCAAAAATATTAAGTTAGCACTTTTGGGATTTGGTGCTAGACTGTCAAATTTCCATGAATAATTGTGAAAAATATCTGCCCATCAATAAAATTATGCTATGCAGTGTTATTAATATAGGGACAGAACCTAAGAACAATTTTGCTGTTTTTGCTTCTCTGTATCCATACTTCCGTGCAAGCAATTCACTGATCATTCCCCCCCACATGCACAGACTTCTGACTCCTGTACCCTGCCTTAAGATTTCTTGATCTCCCCATTGGTCATGTCTCAGTGACTAGAGTATATGGATCCTGTAATGACTGAAATTTGCATAAAGGAGAGTGAGGAGCCACTTCCTATCATTTACACGAAAACGGGCTTTATCATATGAAAATGATCTTAGTAAATAGAGCCCATAATATGTAGAGACAAACTATTGCATGTTCTTCTTTTCATTTAGTTATTTGTTTGTTTGTTTTATTATTTTTACTTTTATTTCTCCAAATAAACAAAAAAAAAACACTTCATATAATATATTCCTGACAAGCAGTTTACAAACAATAGCAATTTTAAAGAGGTTTTTTTGGCTGAGGGAAAATGATTATTATTATTTTATTTAATGTAATAAAATCATACAAAAAGCAATTTAATGTATGTATGAGAGAGGTGTCTGGCATAGAAATACAGTAAGTGACACAGATAAGAGTCACACAGCCCATCCAGTTTGCCCTGATTATATATTAACTTTAACAATACTGACCCTAGACTCTATTTGACCCTCTATCAAGTGTAAGATTTAAGGTATCCTTATTTATGCTAAGCATGTTTAAATTGTTCTACTGTGTTAGCCTCCATTACCTCAGATGGGAGGTTATTCCACTGATCAATAACCCTTTAAGTGAAGTCATTTTTTTATATTTATTTATTTATTTATTTGATGTTGGATAAATCTTTAACATCAGAATCTTATATCAAAGTTGTGCTGGAGTAAGATGGAGGATGACTGATGACTTCTGTGCTGACGGGCATGAAAAAGAGAGGGAGCTGAGCGAGAAATATTTATAAATGGAAACTAAACTGCGTTAAGCACAGTGTTTTTCAGTTTTCTTGATTTTAAAAAAACCCTGTATATTTTATTGTTTTTAGTTTTGAAAAACAGTTTAATATTGGAGGGCGGAGGTGCACGTTTTTGGGATTTTCCGTAGGCTCCATTAACCCTAGTTATGCCACTACCTCACTGTACTATTTACATTAATATAGCTCCTGCTTTCCTTTAGTATACCCATAATGCAAATAGTAGTAAAGTTTCATATTGTGGAAGTCTGAATCTAGTCTTATGTATTTATTATTAAAAAAAAAACCCTATAAATGGTTAATATATAATAAACACATGTCTCCAATTAGGTAATGCATTTGTAAGATGCTTTAAAAAAAAACACAATCCAGTGTATTTGTGTCTAAATGATTTAAGAGGAATTGGGATTATGCTGTTTGGGTGCTTAATGGATTACAACTGAAATGAAATCATGTAAAGCAACAAATTCTTACGTTGGCTAGCATCTAAGATTTTTTCAGAAGGGCACATTTCCAACATGAACATCAATCACCCACTCCTAGACTACTGAACACACTATGAACAATAATCCACAGGACAGTTATTTGTAGACTAAATGATTGTCTGAAAGTTATGCATATTCCAAACAGTTGTAAATATTTTTGAATAGCAAATACTGAGTAACTGTGTAAATATATTCACATGACACTTGAATGTGTGTTAAATAAAAGACAATGGTACAGATCCAGACCCACGCACGCATTACACGCATGCGAGGGTCCATAAATACGATAACATAGCGGGGAGTGCAAGCCCCCTGCACTCCCAACTGTCGGTAGGAAATATAAACACTTACGTGTCCAGATTCCTACCTTAAACATTATGACTAGGTCTGCCAGACGTAGCCGTACCGGGGCTTCCCCCGCCCTGTATCCTTCATTTAAATGGCTTTCCCCGCCTATATGGTAAGGGTCTTCGTTACATACAATAGTACTTACGCTAAGGGAACATCTGCTGCGTGCAAATAGCTTGCGTAAATTCACTGCTGTACGTTGCTCTGGATCTACCCCAATTACTGTAAAAAAAATTTATTAATAATGTAGGTAAACTTAAACACTATTAGTATTTCTTTTACTTTTTTCGTAATATGAACTTAAAATTGTTTGATCTTGCTCAGCTTTGGATGTGATTCTGTTGGTTATTTTTCTGGAATTTGGCCCTGCCGTTATTGTTTTGCTCATAAAATTGCATCTAATTCAGCTGCAGAGGCTTGCATTCTGTACTCACAAGGTCAATGTACAGTAAGGGCATGCTCGTGCAACTGTAACTGCAACCCAGACCTGAATGCAGATAGAAATAAACGCTGTTTACATAAAAAAATTTGCAAGTCCAGGAGGGTAACAATACCTGAGCTGCTGTTAGAATTTCAGACCAGATTCAGAGTTTGAAAATAAGAGAGGAAAGTTACACCAGGGCAAAACCATGTTGATTTCAGGGGGAGTCAAAGTAATTTTATTCTATGCAGGGAGAATACTTTGCTTTTTGTTTATTACACACAGATACTGACCAGCTTCACATTGTTATTTAGACTTAGGCTGGGAAACAGCACTTTTTAACTATAATACTGTTTGCAACAGATGGAAATTTGACTCCTCTGAAATTAACATAGTTTTGCCCAGGTGTAACTTTACTCTCTTATTTTCAAATCCTGCATCAAGCATTTTCATACTTATTCATACAGTTTAAAAGTGATTAAATCATTTCTGGAAATATTTTATATATAAATAAATGTAAAAAGAATTTCTTAGTTCATTCGACTTGCATAAAAAACCCTCCGTTTACATTACAGTGCATAACCTTGCACTTGTGTAACAAATCACATAGCCGCATTGAACTTTGCTGCTTTGTGCCCATACCCTACGTATCCTACGTGCTATACTTGCATAGACATCCAGAAGTACAGTCACGCGTGCCATTGGATCGCATGCAGTACGGTCACGTTTGACACGTGTGCTTATTTGTGTGCAGTATTGCTAAAGGCAATCAATGTAACAGAGGCTACTTTCTCACAATCATACAAAAATTGCTTCTCAAATGGTGACCTGTACATAAAATACAATGAACAGTCATTAATTAGTCAACAATATTTATTGATTAACAGATTTCAGACCATATAGTGGCATTAAGAAAAACCATAGTCCTTTATGTTGGAGCAAGTCAGACAACACACAGCGGTTTATCAAAAGCAGTTTTGCATAGGTGTCCATAAGACATTCGCCAGTTGTCACCAAAGGAACAAAGTCTGCACTAAAAGAGGTATAAAAGAGGAAAAGGTCAGCAAAAGAAGAAGTAGGCATTTCAACCTAACAGTCTGCAAGTTAATGATATTGAGCCAGATCCAGAATTCCATCTGATGCATGATTAATGCAAGCTACGTGTATAAGTTGGGTGTCCCAACAGCACTGCGCATGCCCTCGGCAGATGTGTAGCATGGACTAATGGCACCCGGAGCAAGCGAATGATACAGCGCCCCCTAGACCTGTCTTCCTGTAGTGGACTTCTTAATTTCCACTTCGACCCCTGATATGTGATTTATATTAGGGTTTGGGAATGGCACTCTCTATACAGTATATATTGTGTCGTTTCCAGATCCCTTATATAAGCAACATGTTATACTGGTATATTAGGGATCTGGAGATGGCACTTGGCTGTGCTCTGTGGCGCCCCCTTTGGTCTGCCAGCGCCCGGAGCACAAGCTCCACCGGCTCCATTCTCGCTACTCCTCGGCCCTGGGCAGATGTTCTGTAGCAGATCTCCTGTCGTATTGACCGCAGACAGACAGAAGATCCATATGACAGGGTATACGCATGGAACGACACCACAGGGGAGGGTGGGGTTAGGCATCCTACCATGTGGGCGGTATTTGGCACTTCATTATGGATCTGCATGCAGACAGACACAGACCCGTACAGAAAAGTTAAGGTAGGTTTATGGCTGCGGATCTGCACTAAATTTTAAAAGGAGTGGCATAACGTAAAACGTGTTCAGACAGATGTAGATCCTTTTGAAGAGCTTAAGGTAGGGTTCTAGACATGTGTCATGGGAGCTCACTTCCCTCTCATTTGTGCATTTTAAGACCTCTGTGCATATGGAACACGTAACCCAAAGTGTTTGGGTTAACTATGGACTGAGCGGGAAAAGAGTTCCACTTCAATGCAAGAGTGGATATTCACTGGGTATTGTTCCGTGACTGCTCCCAGGGCCTGGAGTCTAACTGGGGCCTGGTCTTCACTAGGGCCCAAGCTGATGGAGATAGGCTTGTGCGGCAGCATACTCAGAAGGTCACAACCCCTGGAAGGCTGCTTCAGGTGTAGCTAAGCAGTAATAACCTGACAGAAATGAAGAGGTCAACAATGTTTATTAGTGCACACAAGGTAATACAGAAGACTGGTTGCAACAACATTAAGCACAATAACAACACTAGGAACAAGACTAGATAAACCATAGACTAAAAATAACACAGAATACAGATACAAACAGGAATCAGAGGGAGCACCAAACACAAAGCAGGAGTAACGGAAAACACTAGATGCTGGTGTACAGAGATAAACTGAATACAAAATACAGTGAATAAAAATAGCAGTCCAGAAAACAGAACAGGCTAGATGCAAGAATACAAGAAACATTCAAATGCAAGGATACAACGAACATAATTACAATTACAGAAAGCAGCTGGTATACAAGGCAAAATGTTAAAACAGGCAGGAAATCAGAAACTATAAATGCATCACGAACACAGGATAAGAACTAATGACCAGCAATCTACTCTGGGAAAAGAAGTCCTAAAAGTGCAGGTTGACCAGGTGGAAGATAACAAATTAAGCATCCAACAGCAGCCCCTAGTGACAGGTCAAGATTATGTCCATGAAGCACACAATAGTCCAAGATTGCCCCTAGGGGCAAGACAGGATATTGCACATCCACATGATGTAACAGGCATCTGCATTTGGTGCAGCTGCAATCCTTTTGCCCACATACCTGACACTTCAGGTGTATTATTTGTTTAGCACACCATTCTATGAAACCTCTATGTGTTAAAATCTGCGCACATCAGCAGTTTATGAAAAACTCAGACCAGTCCATCTGGCACTAACAATTTCACGGTCAAACTCACTTACATCACATCTTTCTGATATTGCAGTATTTTTTCACAGACATGTGGACTCTATCCAGATGCAGCATAACTGTTTTATATTTACATTTATTAAACACACATGTTGATGTCTATCTCAGAAAAGTTAATCATGCCACTTATTAAACATTCATAACCGATTTGACATCACAGGAAAATAATCACAACTGATTAAAAGCAAATCATAGCACTCCAATTACAAACTAGCTATACTTCACAATATCATTTAGTTTTCCTTCAATGCATTTGTTGCAGTCAAATTATTTTATATAAAAACTTATATTATGCTACAAATAAATAAGATAGCAACATTTCATTGGGGGCAATTGCATTCAGTTTAAATACCATCTCTTCTTTATTTCAGTCATTTTGTCCGTTTCTTTTCAAGTTACACTTTACCTCTCAGATCTTTGGACTGAGCTGCTGCTCATTGATAAACAGGTGTAATAGGGGTAGCAAATTACAGGACTAATTCAAAAAGCTCTGCCATCACTAGCTGATAGCCCACTTAGTGCTGGCATAGGTAACCTTCAGAACTCCATGTTTTGTAAAACTATAACTCCCAGTATGCACTTACAACAATGACACAGTTGATATCTGGAAAAGCATGACAGAATTTGAAGTTTCACAGTACCAGTGCTGCAGGATACCTATGCCTGACCTAATGTGTGTATGGCTGGATATATGTGAAAGGCTACTAGTGCAGTGGTGATAGATAGATAGATAGATAGATAGATAGATAGATAGATAGATAGATAGATAGATAGATAGATAGATAGATCTACAAGCAAAACAGGGTTTTCTTAAAGATTGTCTCTCACTTTTTAAAATATATATAGCCCTTAGATGCCGGTCAGCTGCATTCTGATGCAGAAATCATTGTACTGCGCATGCCACGTGCATAAGTCAACTTGCGTTACTATTTCTGTATCTGGCCCTTTATTCAAAGTTGCCAAACATGAGATAAATTTCACTCCTTCTCTATCTCTCAGGGCCCTTTCTCTGTCTCTCCAGACCCCTCCTCTGACTTTTCACTTCACCATGCCTCTAGTTCAATCTTTTGTCTATCCAGGCCCCTTACTCTATCTTTTCTGGCCTCTGGCCTCCAACTCTCCAAACCCCCTCCATATATATATAAGCATGTATCTTAAATCTTCCTCCTTTTTTTTTTTTTAAGAACATTCTTAACCCCCCCCCCCCCACACACTCTTCTTAAATCTGCCCTGAGGCTGCCGTGGCACGCCTCTTTCTAATAGCTAAAGTACTGCGATCTTTAAAGACCGCACATACTCATTCTACATACCGAAATGGTACGTAGATTGCATAAATGAGCTACTAGCATGTGTAGTAGCTTATTTCTTATTTATACGCACTTATGAAGCACAAGCGTGACCTTAGCCCTTAAGCGATCAGCTGGCTCTGGATTCGCAGCACCCCTGTGATTGCTCTGAGACACCCCAGGATGCCTCATCACACACTTTGTGAACCTCTGACTTAGCAGAAGTCACAAAGTGAAAGAGATAGACAGTCTAGAAGCTGACCTTAATTTAGGGTATTTTTTTACAAAATGAAGACATGGAAATAAAATTTAACATTCAAATTTAATGGAAATAATATGTGTATGATATCACATCTGTTATTCAGTCAGATAATATCTTACATTAGTGTAACTGACTGATTAAAAAGAGCATATTTATGTTACTTGCAAAAAGTAATATCTCTGACCTGTATCAAGTACCAGACATATTAATCACAATTCAAGACTACACTTTACCTGGAAAAATATCTGGTTTTAAACATACTGTAAAACTAAACTGACACCTTAGTACAAACAGATCTTAAAGAATGTTTAGGATTCGCTAGTCCATACTGCTAAAAAGATTATTTGGTTTAATAATGCAAATCAATGGAAGAAACAATAGAATGCTTTGCAAGGAAACATAGCAGTAATTTACTAGCTCTTTACTCTTACTAAAATTATCTACAGCTTTACAGCACTGCATCTTTCTCAGTGGAAAAATATAAATATTTAAACTGATCTTCACCTCAGTATTTTACTTACTATATAAGACCAAATACCGATTAACTGAACTGTTTTACTGTTAACAAATTCATATACAGACCACAGACAGGCAATTCTTCTTAGACAATTCACTAAGGTGAGGAGTCACACCTAATTATATATCAGGGATCGTTAGCCTGTTCCAAATGGCAGTGCTGTTTCATTTTTAATTCATAGGCAGCTTTCTACGTTCACATATATACATCTATTTTTTTCTGATTTATACCTAGAATTAAAAGAAGAATTACGGTATATAATTGTGCTATTATTTTAATTTATTTTCATCAGCAAAATAGTTGTTTTGGATAAACACATATAGAAATTATTTCCGTAAAAAAAATTAAACTAAAGGACTAAAATGGATTTCCATGTAAAAAATATTGGTGATTTTTTTACATATTAAATTCTATTACTTTAGTTTTACTATTAGTTTTGAATGATAGCCTGTTTTATAAAAATTCTGTTTCAAAGATGATCCAGCTTTGACTAATGCTGCATAGAACACAGTAGTACCCGGTCTATTAATCTGTCTTTCTAGACTTCCATTCATAAATATGTGTAGAATGAAAGGAGGCAACTGCTAATCAGGCACCATAAATAGCCCTGCACCAAGGATCACCAGCACAGAATTTCCACACCACACTCCTGTCTTAGCTGTCTGACACAGCTGATTGGACTGCCGCAATCACCTAGAAAGAACATAACGGGAAGGTGCAGTGTCCAAGTGGCTACCACAAGAGGTCAAAGAGCCTGAACTCATCCCCATGAGGAAATTATGCACAAATACTTTATTCACATGGAGGTGAGGTTCTAGTTGAGTACAGCAGTTTTTGACATTTGAGGGTCGTATTGTGGCAATCTCTAACACCAACAAAAAACAAGAGCAGTGCTATGTAAAAATCATATTAAACATCCACCATAGGCGTCAAAAGGCATAACTCCCAACATTTGAGAATTCGAAAGAGGGACAAACTTTTGCGGCCTTGTGGAGGGTGTGTGTCTTGTACCACCCAATGGGCATGTCTGGGAAAGTGGGTGTGTCTTGCACAGCCCAGACCAGCGGGTCTAGTGCCTGCCCCTTTTATTTAACAACCATCCATATGTCTGCCTCTTATTATTAAGCCTGCCATCCATATGTCTGCTTCTTATTATTAGGCCTGCCATTCATATGTCTGCTTCTTATTATTTGTCCAAGATTCATATGTCCAGCCTCCATCTCGGCCCCCTTATTTTTATGTCCAGCCTCAATGTTTTCCCCTTGTTATTATGTCCAGCTTCCATATCTGCCCCTTGTAATTTCCAGCCCTCATGTCTGCCCCTTGTAATGTCCAGCCCCCATGTCTGCCTCTTTATTATTTGTCTAGCCTCCATGTGTGCCCCTTATAATGTCCAGCCTCCATGTGTGACCCTTGTAATGTCCAGCCCCCATGTCTGTCCCTTTTAATGTCCAGCCTCCATGTCTGTCCCTTTTAATGTCCAGCCTCCAAAGCCTGCCTTTTTAAATGTTCAGCCTCCATTGTCTGCCCCTTTAAATGTCCAGCCTCCATTGTCTGACCCTTTAAATGTCCATCCTCCATTGTCTGCCCCTTTAAATGTCCAGCCTTCATTGTCTGCCCCTTTAAATGTCCGGTGTGCCTCTTATGTCCAGACTCCATTGTCTGCTTCTTATGTCCATCCTCCATGCCTGCCCCTTATATCCAGCCTCCATGTCTGCTCCTTGTGTCCAGCCTCAATTGTCTGACCCTTATATCCAGCCTCTTCTGTTACTTACCTTTGATGATTTCTCCTTCCTTTGCGGCACTCCCTCCAGCTGACGCTCCCTGGTTCGGTCTGCTGCGGTCACGTGGTGCAGTACTTGTAATACAGGGCTCCTACGGGCCAAATCTGTTTCTAGAATGGCAGTGACCGCATAGGTTCGGTCACTGCCATTCACAGTAACAGGTTTGGTCCTACAGGGCTATTACTTGTACTGTCCGGTGTAAAGCCCTGCCGCATACATAGCACAGCGGCTTTAAAAAAAAAACAACAACTTTGTCCGAGAGTCTGATCTCTCGGGACAAGTTGTGAGGTGGGCGGAACAGTCCCCCAGAAGCGGGACTGTCCTGCTGGAATCGGGACACTTGGGAGGTATAAAAAGGGGATCTTTCATCTTCTGTGAGTAAATACACTGAACTTCCTTAATTTGTTCGCTTGTTAGAAGAAGGCAGAGTAAATATCAAATAATTCTGCTAGAGTGATTCTGACATAACAATGGGTCTGATTCACAGATAAGAATCTGTGGGGTTTTAGGTGCATATATTTATGAGGGGATACACTGTGCTTGCGTAGTAACTTTTATACGCAATTTACTTTGGACTTAGGAACGGGAATATTGTGACTCTACTCTACGAACCTAAGGATAAGTCGTAAGTCTCTTAAGTGCCTTAAAACTGGGGGGTGTGCCGTGGGAGTCGCCTTGCTACTAGTTGCGTATATTTAAGAACTGAACGCTTAACTGTGAATCAGGCCCAATGTTATTTTAATATGTAATGTATAAATCATATCTGCTTCGCAACATGGCACCAGCTTGCCAAGAAAATTCTGTATATTAATGAAATGTGTCACAGATCTCTATCAATAAATTATGAAAATGTTTAGAACATGGGGTGTCCCAAACTCCGCTATGTTACTGAAATACTTGAAATGAAGGATTTACTATCTATAATTTAAAACATCGTCCCTATTGCAAAGTTCCTGGCTTACAGTAATGAGCCATAATATGACCTAGGAATCATGAGTATAGCCTACAGCAGTTTGCAAGCAATAAATATAAGAAATGGAGTGACAACAACCACCTGCAGTCTGAGAGCTGGAACAGTCCTCTCACACATCCTCTTCCTGGCCTAGCTCTTAGAAGAATTAGATGTTGTCTGAGCTATTGATTCTGAGCACCAGATTCCTCTGCGCTCCTCTTTATGCTCTCTGAAAGCTGTAATGATTTCACCTCCAGAGCTCATAAAAACCACATTACACTGGGGACTCAACAAAATATGTTTCTCCCTTTCTGTTTTGAAAATATGCCTGTGCATTTTCTTTCTTAATGTGTTGTATCATATTGCTAGTCCCTGAAATGCTGCCAAATGAAACTAAGCAAAAATAACAGCTACAAATGCCGTGTAGAAACAGAATACATTTGTATTACCCAGACTTCCATGGTAGACAGACAATTGTTTCTCATCTTGATAAGCAATATATTCTGGTTTTGCTCATTTGCACACTTGTGGTGTGTAATTCAATGACAAAACTAAATGACTTCAAGACATGTGGTTAAAGTGAGATCATTATGCAGGGTCACGATGAAGAGAACCACTATATGAACTGATGGATTATATTTGCAGCACTCTATGACATTGATGTGGTACCAGCTATGGTAAATTATTGAAGTACCAGTCACATATGAATGTAAGTGAAATTTTACCAATCTTTGGACTTCCATTTCATTTTTACAGTACATGTATATTATGGACTATTTAAAAAAAAAA